>MJUU01064085.1:70726-82685 GCA_002080025.1 Modiolus philippinarum
TTAAGTTTGGTTGAATTTGCTTCAGTGGTTTCAGAGCAGAAGATGAAAATGTGATTTTTCCAATAGGGTCCAATGTTAAACCTAAGTTCCGCGCTGGCGGCCATGTTTTTTGGCGGTTTGGAACAAAATGAGCCATCATTGTAAAGGACCTTCCATACATCATTCCTGTAAATTTTGGTTGAATTTGCTTCAGCTGTTTCAGAGCAGAAGATGAAAATCTGATTTTCCCATAGGGTCCAATGTTAAACCTAAGTTCCGCGCTGGCGGCCATGTTTTTTGTCAGATCGGAACGAAATGAGCAATCTTTGTAAAGGACCCTCCATACATCTTTCCTGTAAAGTTTGGTTGAATTTGCTTCAGTATTTTCAGAGGAGAAGATGAAAATATGAAAAGTTTAACGGATGGACGACAGACGGACGGACGACGGACGCCAAGTGATGGCAATAGCTCACACTGACCCTTTGGGTCAGGTGAGCTAAAAAGCAGGCTGTCATCTTCCATCTAAGACAATCCCACATACCATATATTATTGACCTTACATTAATAGATACTAGTAAACTTAACAAGATCATCACTGGACCATGAAATTGAGGTCACACACAAAAGCCATATAGCAAACTGTCATGTACTACCCAAAACCAACATATATACAAAATATCATTGACCTACCACTTATAGTTAATGAGAAAATGACCTAATCAGAAAACTTAACACCCTCAATAGACCGTGATATTGAGGTCAAGGACAAAAGCCATATGGCAGACTGTCATGTACTACCGAAGACCAACCTACATACCATATATCATTGACATACCACTTATAGTTACTGAGAAACTGAACTAAGCACAAAAACTTAACATGTTCACTGGACCTTAAAATTGAGGTCACAGACAAAATCCATATAGCAGACTGTCATGTACTACTCAAGACTAACCTATATACCAAATATCATTGACCTACCACTTATAGTTACTGAAAAAGTGACCTTATCACAAAAACTTAACATGAAAGTTTAAGCCGTCGCCGCCATACTTGGTACACATGTCTCGCTTTCCGCACCTTTCGTCGCGTGCAAGATAAAAACTTAATGTAATTGCTGAACCATAAAATATATGTTAAGGGTGCATGACTTCATGTCAATCAGAGAGCACTAAATACATCCTACTACTAGACCAAATATTATGCTTCTACATCAAAGGGTTCTAGATCTATACTGTTTAGCTGCTGCCAAAACGTCATACTTTCTTTGCATGACTTCATGTCAATCAGAGAGCACTAAATACATCCTACTACTAAACCAAATATTATGCTTCTACATCAAAGGGTTCTAGATCTATACTGTTTAGCTGCTGCCAAAACGTCATACTTTCTTTGCAATTTCTCGCTTTCAGTGACTTTTGTTGCTATGGGACAATGAGAAACATTGGTTGGTTATCTCCTTCTATCAAGTTAGTTAAATATGGTCAATGTGGCGATGATTTCAATTAGCATATCAATGGTCTCTTTTGGTATTGAAATTAAATTTCTCTCCACTTTGACAATATACACTAACTTTGTACAGGGAGATAACCAGCCGATGTTTCTCATTACTTGAAGTTTGGTATACGTCTGTAACATCATGTGGTTGTGCTTTTTGTTCTGAGAGTAAATTACAGCAATCCCCTTATAAAAGCTGGGAAATTAAATTTTAGCATCTTACCTTACACTTCATCCTGCCACACTAAACTGGTAGTATATTATACGTTTACCTGTACTATTCTAAGAGACTGTGCTGCCATCTGTTGAGCCTTTGGAGATGTACATGGTAACAGTGCTATCAGACCTTTGTAAACTTGTACTTCAAATTTAAAGTTTCCTTGTGCTAACATTAATAGTAAATTTCTACAGGCATCTTGAGTTTCCTCCGTCTTGGCTTTAGCTAAACATTCAGCAACTGCCCTTATTCCTGAAAATATATTATATAGTTTTTTGAAGAAATACTCATAGTCGTATAATGTAAACATTTATAAACATTTGCATGTTTTATTCTATTAAATAAAATTTTGGGACATAACATAAGTGCAACTTTAATTTAAAATTTAAGGATTTTACATGAAAATAATAGGGAAAATGACAATGTGAAGGCCCTTGCAAAATGTTTTCCTGGTCATAGGAGAAAGGAAGAGAAATCCAGGGATTTCCTGGCATTTCCTTGGAATTCTTCGAAATAACATCATGTGAAGTCCTTGAAATATTGTTTTGCTCAGAATTCCAGGGAAATCCCTGGATTTCTCTTGGTTGTTCGAAGAGAATTTTCAGGAAATGCAAGGACTTTAATTTTCATTGAAGAAAATTCTTTTAATTCTTTTGCAATAAAAGCACCAAATAATTTCATTGAAGAAAATTCTTTTAATTCTTTTGCAATAAAAGCACCAAATCCCATCTCTGTACTGATTAATTCGGGCCTCAAACCCTATTTCTCTGTAATTTATATTTACATACAAATATGCAGTGTTTTCGTAGTTTTTTACTTCCACATAGTCGTCATGACATTATGATTCCCTGAGTATTGTCAGCTTATAGTCTGATTACATGTATAAACGGGTGTTTCGACTCTTATTTTTAATGAGCGGCGAGTCTCTTCATTGGCCTCCGCTTTTGTTTGCAGATTAGTTTATTTATAATTGTATTTTACACACAATATATGTTGGACAATGTCTATACACCAGTTTTTATTGCACCAATCTTTTGTTTATTTAATACTGTTTTCTATACAGTTCATGTAATTTTAATAATTACAATGCATTTGGTTTTCGAAGGTTTATCCTTCAGTTATAAACGATTTATTCGTCTACTAATTCTCTGAGGTTTTCCTTCCTATATCAGTGAATCATTTCTTTAGTAATTCTTGAAGGTTTTTCCCTCTGCTATAAGCGATTGTTGGAAAGGTATTAATTATTCTAATTAGTTTTAATTAGTTTTGCACCTTTCATTTTGTTTCAATAATCGCCAATGTTTTATTAACATCCGCTTTAGTTGCTTAATAGTGGGATTGTATTTTGTAACGAACACCAAGCTTTTAGCTTTTGATCTTTTATTATCTTGTAAAAGATTTTTTCTTCTTAATGTTGTTGTTTCATTGATAATATTTGAATTTCTGATGAGCTATAACCTCTTTTGGTTAGCCTTTGTCTGAATGCTTCGATTAGTTCGCATACTTCGTATTCATTGTTAGTATTTCGTATGTGACGAATAATTTCGCCTTTTATAAAGCCTTTAAACACCCCTTTTGGGTGTGAGCTTGACAGTTCCTTAAATGGTCCAACATATATTGTGTGTAAAATACAATTATAAATAAACTAATCTGCAAACAAAAGCGGAGGCCACTGAAGAGACTCGCCGCTTATTAAAAATAAGAGTCGAAACACCCGTTTACATGTAATCAGACTATAAGCTGACAATACTCAGCGAATCATAATGTCATGACGACTATGTGGAAGTAAAAAAATTACGAAAACACTGCATATTTGTGTGTAAACATAAATTACAGAGAATTAGGGTTTGAGGCCCGAATTAATCAGTACAGAGATGGGATTTGGTGCTTTTATTGCAAAATGTAAACATTTATAAACATTTGCATATTTTATTCTATTAAATAAAATTTTGGGACACAGTTAACATAAGTGCAACTTTAATTTAAAATTTAAGGATTTTACATGAAAATAATAGGGAAAATGACAATGTGAAGCCCGCCAGGATAACTTTAAACATTTATTATAGACTCTGTTAATACTTTACAGGTTTTTTGAAATCATATTGCAAACATATTGTATAACAAATAAAAATTTTGAGTCACCATTGAAATAAGAGAAATAAATTGTGAAACATTTACAAATGTAATTCTCTAATGGCAGCTTTGAGAAATTCTTTTAACAAATTATCTCCCTTGCATATATTTCTATTTTCCTTTGAATCCAGCACCAGCTTTTGAATTTTTAATGCAAAGGAAAAATATTGAAAATAAGTTTAGCTATTCATGAATTAAGATTTATGAATACTTTTTAATTTTCTTTCTATCAAATAATTATTTTGTTATAATCTTAGTAATTTTGTAAACCTAAGGCCATAATAAAAAATATCATAGATTCTCATACTTGCCCACCCTGATATTTTCATCTGCCTCAAAAAATTTTTTTTGATTTTTTGGCCAATTTGGTTATTTTCTGCATAAAAGACAGCATTTTTCACAAAATTTGAGAAAAAAATTTGAAATAAACTTTGCCTGCCCACCAGAAGTTTTGAAAAAAAAAAAATGGAAGTGAATCTAGGAATTACTTTATTATGGCCTAAAAGAAAACATAGGAAAGACATGGCTTAGTTAATTTTAGATTCATTTTAATGACAGAATAATATGTCCTTTTTGGGGGGAGGGGGGAAATAAGCTGGAAATGGAATGGTCTAATCTTCAAAAATTAAGTTAAATTGTGTCAGATGATAAGGAACAAAAGGCATATTGTATTATTTTCAATACAAATTACCATAACTTTCACAGATTAACTCTTTATATTTCCTCCCGGCATTAGCAACACACTGTAAACATTTCAGAGATTCTAATTTATCTTCTTCTTTAGCTTGCTTTAGTCCAATAATCTCCAGTAAAGTTAGTACACCACCAACTTCCAAAAATTCTGCCATAAATTTGTGTCTGTTAAAAAATAAATGTCGACTACATTACAAATCTGTAAGAAGTTGGTATGTAAACTGAATGTATATATACATGCAGTTGTTATGTAATATTTTTAATGAAATATTAATTGATGTGATAATTTGACTTTCACTGAAACAAATGTTCAGTATATGACTGAACACCTTTGGAAACACTGAATATACATATGTATTTGTACTATTTCTATATTTGATGGTCCATGACCTAACTTTATCATTTTTTATTTTGTAGTTTTTTTTGTTGTTTTTTTTTACATTTAACCTAGTTATCAATGTCGACATTTTAGAATGAGAATTCACAGTAAGAATAACATTAAAATCACAATTTGAAAAAAATTAAAATTACAATCTGAAAACAATAAAATGACAATTTGAAAACATTTCCTACCAAAATGTGACATTTGTGGCTTAAAATGTTCCGATTTTTTTTAGTTGTTTGTTAAAATGTAACCTCTAGCTCCAGTAACTTTCTGTGTATCCAAGTTTAAAAATATGAACAAAACTACATGTATAAGCCTTATTGGTGGTATATCATTATATGCACAACATACATTTTCATTTTTTTAATACACATTAAGTTTGCCAAAATTTACAAAAACTTTCAACTGCACATTATCTTAACAAAAATCCTGAATATCCTATACAGTACATGTATATGTATCAATTTTCTTTTTATTAATAAACTTACCCGCTAGATGCAGACAGGAAAATTGAAATTGCTTTCAGTTGTTCATTTAGACTGGTTCCTATCATATATCTTATGTACAATTAAGGAATTTTAATAATTAGTAAGAGAAAAAACAAGCAACTGTACATGCAGAAAACAGATCAACATGATCAAATTATTGGAATGTTCAATAAATAACCTAAAGGCTACAGTGAGATAGTTGGAGTTTGCAGGATTTATCGTTGTTTTCCTTTATCAATAGTATACATTTATTGAATATCTAGGTTATATTTGTATCTCTTTACAATTGGTTTATCACAGTAAGTTATAAGAAATCATATAATCTTAAGCCTAGGTCATATGCATGAGCAAGTTAATACAGGCAATCTTCAATGGCTGGAACAACCAATGGACCGATGAAAACATTTCGAATTAGAGGAGTTTTGAAGCTATCGAGGTTAAACTATGTTTAAACTTGAACAAACTGAACAGAAAAAGGGTTCGAAACATCCTTGGTGTTTGAGCTATTGAAGTTCCAGCAATCAAAGTTCAACTGTATTTATAATACATTCAAGCTTCTCAACACAACAGTAAAGTAAAAACGGCATACAGAGTTTATTATCTGACATTCCAAATCCAATAAATCCCTTGTCCTGAACTTCTGTGTACACGTGAAAGTTGAGGCAGATCAGATTTACATGTGCCAGACAAATGGTCAACTATGCAGACTTTAGTATACTGGAAATAGACATTGTATATAAGATGCAGAGATGGGAAACTTCTTCTTAATCCTATAAAAAAATTGGAAATAACATGCATGTGCAAATTTCCCTTGATTCCACCAGTTTGTTTGTAGAGTTGCCAACTCCTGCAATTTTAATTGAAATTGAAAAGAAATGTCGACTGAGCCAGTAAAGTTCTATTTATCGACAAATTTAGTAAATATCCAGTGAAGTTACTTCAAGTACAATTGTATCAGGCAAACAATTATTTAATGAATATACACTTGTATAAACAATGAACATACATTTGTACAAAACTACTATGTTACCATTGGAACATTTCGCCTTTACAGGTAAATTTGACGAAAATTAGGAAGAATTCCCAAAGTTATTTTGTCACATCAAATGGGAGTAAAACACCCATACTACCTTTATGCACTTAATAATTGTATTATGTTGGAATTTTGAAGGAGTTAAAACTGTTATTTGCTGCTCAACAGAATTCACTTTCGTTGGTGTCGCTGCTGCACTATCAGGTAGTTCGCAGGAAAACTTGTATTTCATGCATGTTCAGAAATTGTTCCCTGGGTGTGAAATTTCCCGGAATCGCAACGTCATTCAGAACAAAACCTGGTAGTGCAGTGGCCTGGTGACATCAGACAGGAAAAATATGGAAGGTGCATTCCATTAAATCCCCACACTGCCACTATTGAAGGGGAGATTTGGGGCATGGATATAACCTGTTTAACATAGCATTTCTATATAAATGCCTGTACAAAGTCAAATCCATGATGGTTTACAATTTTTTCTGCAATAACTAGAGAGGACTTTTTCAAAGCTACAAAAGGATACTGCTGCACCCATATTTCCTAAAATAAAGGAAAAGCTTAATTATCTCCCTTTCATGGTGTTGCCTAATAAGTATATTCTTTCATGCACATCTGCATATACACATATGTAATGTCTCCTTTGTGTAAATTTTCCTCAAAATTCCTTAAGTAGTTTCAGAGGAGTTGTTCTTACAATGTATCTTTTTAGAATTACAAGGAATCAAAGAAAAGTTGAGTCAAATTGTCTCCCCTTTAGTCTCGGACAATAATTATGTACACATCTTCATAAAGAGTCTTTCCTTTGTTTAAAATTTCACCAAAATCATCAGAGTGGTTTAAAAGAAGTTGCACTTATAAGGTAATCTCTGAAAAGGGATCAATGAAAAGGCAAAAGTCAAATAATCTACCCTTCATGACTCTGGGCAAAAATGTTTCTTCATGCATATCTTTATATAGTGTTGCTTCCTCTGGTTTAAGAGATGTTGCACTTACAATGTGATCTTTGCTGAATTTATCAATGAAAAGTCAAAGTCAAGTGATTATCTCCCCTTCATGGTTTAACAAAATCCTTGAAGTAGTTTAAAGGGAGTTCCACCCACAAAAGTTCAGACAGAAGGAAGGATGGATTGACAGACTGACAAACAGGGTGATTCTTATATACCCCCTACAATTTGTTTCTGGGGTATAAATATACAGTAAAATGATCATTCATTAGAAACTGTACCATAATATCATGCATTCAAGGGAAATTTCTGCTTAACATGTAGAAAAATTAGGTCTGTTCCAAAGGCTTACTCCACTCCAGGATTTTAAAAGGTATGGTGTTGGCACTGGTTTTCGATACCCTAACAATGTTTAATTATCATACACATATAACCTGAGAATCTTTAATGTTTTGATGTTTGTTAATAAAAGTTGATGAACTTATCTCTGAAACAGTATAGATTTACCACATAAATTCTTTCCGAAGAATGTGTTTGTTTACAGTCCGTTGACCTACTTACTGTCATTGATCAAAATACTTTTTGCACTAGTTTTCGATACCCCCGAGGAATTCCGAAAGAACTTCCACTGAGGGTCTTAATGAAACTATATTTTATCTTTATGAAGAAAAAATGGGGAAAACATAAGAAACGATTTTATTCATAGTTGTCAATCATTTTTTCTCAGTTAAAAAAAATATACACCCGTAAGTCAAATTTTAATGAGATTTCATAGTAAATGTCATTTTTTGTGCATTTCAATTATGCTATCATGAATCTTTTTTTTTAATTTGCAATTATTTCCAACTGTATGTGTGTACTCATTATCAATTTTAATAAGAAATAACCACTCTTTGGACCCCCTCCCTTAAGAAAACCCATATTGAAAAGTATTTTAAATTTTTTTTTACAATTTGGTCTGAGTTAAGGACCCACTCCTCTATTCCCTAAATATTTTGGACTATTCCATTCTTTATAAAAGGTCAAGTGGTTTTAAATGGCAGCTTACAGTACAGAAAGAGTGGTACCGTGACAAATCACTGTGATAGACGTGGCCCACTCTGAGAGTGGATCTAATTATCTTTTTTCCTATTTGAGATCATTTCCTACTCTCTTTTGTATTAAGAGTGGTGTATTATACCACTTAAAATGCAGAAAAAATAATTGAGATATCTCTTAGAAAAAATGTTAGAGATAAAAAGTTATTCAGTATCACTCTCAGAATGGGACATGTCTATCACGGTGATTTGTCACGGTACCACTCTTTCTGTACTGTAGAAAGTCAAAATTGCAGACGGCTGTTTGTTTCTTGTTTATATAAGAATAAGATAAGTTTACTTCCAAAAATGGACCCCAAAGGGACACAACACATCAACATGCAACATTTGACATGATTGATGTGTAATATATAAAGAAGAAATTAAGTACATGTACAATGTCAATATCCATTATAATTAGATATTTATAAATGTATAAGGAACACTGATTATATTGGCATGTTCGGAGAATACACGTGCCATGTCACCAAATTATACAGAATACAGGCATCATGTTTTAGAACTTCAATTAGTTGCTTTATATATCTCTGTTATTGAATATTATCTATAGTTGCATTACATATCTCTGTTATTGAATATTATCTATATGTCTTTGTTCTTGGGATTAAAAAAGTACTTAATTTTCAAGACAACGTCAAAATTATGTTGAAACAATGTTATAGTACTGTGATACAATATCACTGTAACACTTATAGTGTAGTTTAAAAACTTATTCATTCTAACGGGTTAAAAGGATACGTCAGCCTCAACCATGCTGTAAGACGAGTTAGAAATAGACTTGCAGCTTGAGCAAACTCTTGTTCCAGTTCAGGTCCGGTTTTGTTTTGATTTTGTCTTATAAAATCAACCAAAATCTTTGCTCTCACAACTTTACTGCCCTTATCCCATTCCTGAAGAAGATTTGTAACTTTTGATATAGCCGACTGCTGCTTTGAGGATCCCATTTCTACCAATGGTTTTCGTATTGTAGGACTTACATGTAAAGAAGCATTGAAAACACACAAATTTAGCTTCAGCAAAGTGGTTGTTTACATGTTGCTACATCGCCATATTTCAAGACGAAATGGTTTTGTATTATTGCTTTTGATTGGACGTTTTCAAACCGAAGAGCGAATCAAAATTGGCAAAACACACACAC
Source organism: Modiolus philippinarum (assembly GCA_002080025.1). Taxonomy (NCBI): domain Eukaryota; kingdom Metazoa; phylum Mollusca; class Bivalvia; order Mytilida; family Modiolidae; genus Modiolus; species Modiolus philippinarum. The sequence goes on from MJUU01064085.1 coordinate 80,328, forward strand.
TTCGTCCGAAAGAGCAAAATGGAGGAAGATGACTTTGAGTACGATATTACATTTCCGACATCGAGAAATGTTAATCTGAATGATGCAGCCCAGTCTGTTGATGATTTAGAGAACTTAGTTTACAACGATGAAGATGAGTTGGAGCCTGTCGTGTTCTTACTTGGATGGGCGGGTTGTAAAGATAAATATCTTGCCAAGTACAGCGAATTTTATGAACGAATGGGGTGTGTTGTTGTAATTTTTCTTTGCATATGAAGTAATAGGAGTTTCCGCGAATCCAATTAGTGACGTCACTAAATCTAATTTACATATGCAAATTAGCATTTTTGGTTGGCACAGTCGAAGAATTATCACTATATAGCATTGGGCTAGAATTTTCAATCTTTGATTACTTCTTCATTATATGCACGATTTTGGATCTGTAAAATGCATCTTAAACATTGGGATATTCATATTTTTTCTACCGATTTACTTTTTAATAAAAATAGACAAATATTTTTTCATGTGAATTTCAAAAATGTAAAAATTTCGAAAAATTATATGGTTTACAAAATACGCTAATTTTCTATATATAAAAAATAAAAAGCTGAAAATTTTTACATCCTATAAAAGTGTAAACATTCCATAATTGAGATCAAAAAGAATTATCCATTTATCTTATATAACAAATTCTCACCAGTTAATTGAAAATGACATTTTTACGACCCTAATCAGTGACTACGATTTCTTGCCAACCAAAGGTAATTTTTCAAGCTTGTGACGTCACGGCGGAAACTCCTATTGCTTCCAATTTGAAGCCATATCATACCTGCCAACTCCAATCATACTATAATTTGTACAATTCTGGAATACCAGAATTGTCTTTGGAAATGAACAATTGACCCATTTCGAGTTTCCAGAGTTACCTCCCCTGATTAAAAATAAGCGGCTATCGAGAGTAACTTTTAACATAGAATATAACGGGAAGGTTGCAGAAAAAATGCTATAACTTCGGTTTGGAGAAAGTTTGGGTCAAATCACTTGGGTATGATGTTGATACAGCCCCAGGGTACAATCCAACATATTTTTCAAGACGCTCACCTTTACAGGTAAGCTATTACAGGTAAATGTTAATTGCATTTTGAGATAACAGGATGTGACAGTGACTTAATCAAAATCTGTACGAAAGCCACAACAGTAGTTGATAAATAGTCAAGGTTAATATTATACACACTATTAATACATTAAAATGTCTAAAAAGTAAAAAAAAATAAACCAGTAAGGGAATACACAACTGTAACAGATGGGCTAGATGTATTAGTCCATTCTGGGCGTGTACTGGTCAGTACTTCGCCCCAAGCTTATGTGAGGATACAGTGAGATCACAGGGACACTATATATCTACTCCTACAGTTAAATATATTGTCTCTGATTGTAATCGTTGAAACTGGAACACTGACTAAATGAGCAAGATTAATTAAGTTAAACAATTATGTTTATTCCACAAATATTATTTCACAAAAGTGAATAACAAAAACAATTCTGACAAAAAAAAGTCAGTTGGAAAAAAATGCCATCAAGAAAAAGTAGCACCATGTAACAAAAATATACATATGGCAGTATGTCAAGTAATTCTTCTCAAAAATTTGAAGAATAAATTAAATAAATAGGAAAAATATCCCAAAAGCAATAAAAAAATACCCTAATCAAAAATCTCCTAACTTCGCGTTGTGTTATAAATAGAAAGTGATCCCTATGTGTCATGAGACGGTCCCCACGATCAATAGACTAATGAGCACATACCTTTCTGAAGTGCAAGGTCAACAACATGGTCAACAACTGGGACGTGCCTGTGTAATGTGTAGCCCTGGTCGAACTGATGCAGTTCAGGAGGGAGAGTGTGACCTGATGGCAGGTCGGCTCTATCTGCAACTGAAGTTAAAGCAAAATTCTGTCTCTTTTATACTCTGGAGAACAATAGAAAGGGAAACCTTGACCGACGGTATCGTTTAAAATACGGGTAAGATACGAGAATTACGAATGAAATTTTAAAACTAGAGAAAGTATTGGCCGAAACTGACCACTAAACAAAAACATAGTAAAATGGCTATGGCATATGAACTTCAGGTTTACATGGTGAACATGTGAGGGAAAAATATCAGAAAAATAGCCTAAATCCCAGTAGTAATTCCTGTTTTAGTAAGTGAAATGTGTCAAAGTCATGTAGCCCTACATGCACATGAAATTTGAGTGCAAAATGCATTTTAATAACAGAGAACAAAAACCAGTCTCACTACACAACAAAAAGACAATAAGATTAGTGAGATTGAGCTGGGACAAATTTAGTCCCAGGATTGAGTGAAAAGGACGATTGGACCT
>MJUU01064085.1:82822-94629 GCA_002080025.1 Modiolus philippinarum
GACATACAATCATTCAAAATTTAAAAACATATACTTTTATAGTTTTTACCAAATGATTTGAAAATCTCGTGTCTTCTATGTGAAACCAATACACACGAATGCAAAGCTGGTCAAAATCCAGGAAAAAAATTACATATTTCTCAAGATTTTATAAATTTTTTAACATAAGAATGAAAAATTATTTTGTTTTCTTGTTTCAACTTTAGTTACATTTTATTGCGAATCATCACAATCTCAAATGTGACCCCTTGGCAGTTAGTCATAGTTTGCTAGCTTCTGCATGGTATAACCTGCATTTTATATCGTGTCAACCTATGATGTACATTTTGTACATGTGTATTGGTTTGAGATATGCACGTGGAGATATCGGATTATGTTCTGGAAATCAGGTTATATTTATTACCATTTGATTATTTTGCTCTTTTTGAATATTTATTTGAAGTGATTTTTAAATACTTTTCTTTATTTTGAATGTCTTTCTCAGATATTTGGTTTTTGTGTATTGGTCCCGTTCGCTATTCATTTAAGGCGTATCTGTAACGTTGTTTTAAAATTAAAATTTAATTAATTTAATGTTTTATTTTTCATTTTTTTCTGTTGTTGTTTCGTTTGTAAGTTATTTTTTTAGTGTCTGTATGTGTTTTTAAGAAAAAGTCTATTTGCCCTTTTCAGTGCCTTTGCGCTAACCATTTTGTTGTGTATTCCATTACTGGTTTCATTTATTTTTATTTTATGGACATTCTCATATGTTCATAGTTTGTATAATATTAACCCTTGACTATTTATCAACTACTTTTTGTGGCTTTCCAACAGATGTTTATTAAGTCACCGTCACATCCTGTTAATTCCAAGTGCAATTAACATCTACCTGTAGCTTACCTCTAAAGGTGAGCGTCGTGAAAAGTATGTTGGAGGGTGTATCAACATCATATCCAAAATATTTGGCCAAGACTTTCTCCAAACCGGAGTTATAGCAGTTTTTCTACAACCCTCCCGTTATATTCTATGTTAAAAATAATCCTCGATAGCCCTTATTTTTAATCAGGGGAAGTAACTCCGGAAACTCGAAAGTCGTCAATTCTAGAATAAACCTCTGTCCCGAAATGAACAATTCTAGAATAAACCCCTGTCCCAGAATTGTTCAAAAACACAAACAATTCTGGTTTAATAGAATTGTTCAGTTCAACAATTCTGGAAAAACCAGAATTGTAAAAACACAATTCTGGTAATTCCAGAATTGTTTCAACTATTCTTGTGTTTGTACCAGAATTGTACAATTCTGGTGGTACCATGCCAGAATTGTGTTCATATTCTTCACTTTATCCCATACTATAAAACCAAAATGGTGGCTTCAAAATTTGGTAAATAAAATGTTCTGATTAATGTTCATTTGTCCACTCTTCGGTTTTTAGTCAAGGCTTCACCCAAAGGTCTTCTCACCAACTTTCCCATCATCATGATCATGTAGCAATATCAATTAAGACAGCAGCTATTGCAAAAATTCGACAAATGCACAACAACTCTTGATACATGATACAAATTGAATTTTATGTTACCTGTGCAGTCCTGATTCTGATCCTAAGGTCAAAGATGACACTATAATCGTCTCTAATAGCAGTGCTAGAAATTAACATTTGTCCAGACGTCAATGACAACTTGAATTGAGTTTTGCAACTTAAAATTGTCCGGTGCTTTGCTGTCGGGCAACCTGAAAACATCTTTGAAAATTCATATAGTTCAGTAAAAATTTTGTTTCCAAGGATTTATCTTGACTGCTTTTTTATTTTTTTTTTCAGCATTTAGTTTCTCTTTGATGGTTCCATTTTTGTTTCCCCTGCTACGCATGTGCACTTTGATTAGTTGTTTTTCTTCATTACGTAATAGTAAATCAAGGGTTTCTCAAAAGACCTTGCAATTAATAGTTATCCTCCCAAACATCACATTCATAAAAATGAAAAACAAAAATAATCAAAATGTGGAAGAATTTCAAGGGCGCTTTGTATGAACGGGAGAAAAGAAAAAGGAAATTACAAGTTCCCTGGAAAACTGGAAGACAGTGGTTGGTCTTCAAGAACGAAAACTCACCAATGTTTTGTTTCGTTTGTATGGTCGCTGGGAAGACCAGTGAGTTTGTGAAAGGCTGCTGATCAGTACGCCTGGAGAGTATAAAAAACATGAGAAGTCAGAGGTCCATCTCCAGTACTTGGTATTTGGACAAGTTATTATTTACATGTACATTGCATTTCATATAAGATGACATCTATTTTTTATCAAAAAATTATTGAAAGGCCGTTTCTTGTCCGATTTTATTAAATCTATTTCACAAGATGCAAAATTGTTTAAATTTAGTTTATCTATTTAGCCATGTTTTTTCCATGAACTCTGCATTTTCTCATGATTTAAAGACCAAGTGAAAATGTTTTTATACACCCGTCAAATGAAGGACGTATTATGGTATACCAATGTCCGATTGTCCGTCCGTCTGTCCGTCCGTCCGTCTGTCTGTCCGTCCGTTTCATATGTCGCGCTGAAACTTGATAACCATCCGGCCAATTCACTTCAAACTTTGCAGAGGTATTGGGTATGATGGCCTCACGATCTGTATACTTTTTCAGGAAAATTCGGTTTTTCTTGTAGGAGTTATGGGACTTTATTTGTCAATTTTAAGGCAATTTTTTACATGTCGCGCTCTAACTCGACAACCCTTTGGTCGATTCACTTCAAGCTTTCCACAGGTATTGGATATGATGGCTTCACGATCTGTATACTTTTTGGGGAAAATTCAATTTTTCTTGTAGGAGTTATGAGACTTTATTCGTCAATTTTAAGGCAATTTTTTACATGTCGCACTCTAACTTGACAACCCTATGGTCGATTCACTTCAAACTTTCCAGAGGTATTGGGTATGATGGCCTTACGATCTGTATACTTTTTTGGGAAAATTCAATTTTTCTTGTAGGAGTTATGGGACTTTATTCGTCAATTTTAAGGTAATTTTTTACATGTCGCACGCTAATTCGACAACCCTTTGGTTGATTCACTTCAAACTTTCCAGAGGTATTGGGTATGATGGCCTCACGATCTGTATACTTTTTCGTGAAAATTCGATTTTTCTTGTATGAGTTATGGGACTTTATTCGTCAATTTTAAGGCAATTCTTAACATGTTGCGCTCTAACTCGACAACCCTTTGGTCGATTCACTTCAAACTTTGTTGAGGTATTGGGTATGATGGACTCACGATATGTATACTTTTTCGTGAAAATTTGATTTTTCTTGTAGGAGTTATTGGAAATTATTGTCAATTTTAAGGCAATTTTTTACATGTTGCACTCAAACTCGACAACTCTTTGACCAATTCACTTCAAACTTTGTAAAGATATTGTGTATGATGGTGTCATGATATACTTTTTCGTGAAATTTCAATTTTCTTGCAAGAGTTATGGAACTTTATTTTTCAAATTTAAGGCAATTTTATACATAATGCACTCTAACTGATTAATAGTTTGATCAGCTCACTTCAAACTTTGCAGATTGATTTACTAAAGAGATATCATGTTTAATTGGGCAGTTACAGGTGTATTCGAAATTGAGAACCACATTCTTTAATTATTTAAAGTTTTGAAGGGGTGACGACGGGCATATCATGCGACTTGGCACAGCTGTTTATTTCATTATATATTTCAACCATAAAGAAATTTTTTAAATATTTCATTTGTGATTTACATGATTAAAGCACGGGAAAAAAATCTTACTGGGTTAAAATTGTAAAAAAAATATACAAAGAAGTAAATGTCATTTTGCATCTTTCAAAACAATTTTCATTGAAATCCATAATGAAATGGCCTGAAATTATGCTTTGATAAAGCTGTGATTATAATATGAAATTCACAGTAAAATAGTAAATTCTGAATACCTGGACTGTCCATGCAACAGAAAAACAGACAAATGTTTATTGTCTTAATTAGGAGCCCCAACTTAACCTATTTTTTAGAAGAATGCAGTAGTAAATACACAATATATTTAGATTCTATGGAATGCTGAATAAGCCAAGATAAATCTTTCGAAACAAAATACTTACAGAAGCCACAGGATAAGTGAAATATTAATTTTAATAATAAAAGGTTTGAAAACCCATACTTGTTTCTTTTTTTTTTAATTCTTAACTTTAACAGGGCAACCTAAATTCCATCAGGGCAACTTAGATTTTTGAGCAAGGTGCCCTGATTCTTAAAAAAAAATTTACAGGGCAACCATGTATTCTTTTTTAATTTTTAGCACTGTAATAGAAAGAAAGAAGGGAAGCGGGGAATGTGTCAGAGAGACAACATACTAATGGGAGTAACAACTCAAAGCCACCATAAGATTTTCAATAAACGTTTAGGAAACCCCACGCCCATTGGCAGGTCTGAGTCGGCCCCCTCAAATAAAGAGTAATCAAGTTCAGCGAAATAAACACCATCCAAGACTCCTATAGACATAAAGTAAACTAAGTGGAAAACAGACAAGACACACAAAGGGTTAATTAATTTCCTGACTAAGGACAGGCGCAAGCCTGCTGCGGTGGAGTTAAACTAGTTTTATTGGGCCCAAACCCTCCCCCTAGCCAATGTGATAAATCAAAAAACAATATACAGTACAGCCAGAGACTTACCATGATAAATCACTGTGATAGACATATCACTAATTTTTTAAATGAATATATCTTTTTTCCTGATTGATCTATCCAAATAATTTCTTTTACATATCAAGTGGTTAACTGCATCACTTTAAATGCAAAAGAAAGCATGTTGATAGATTAAACAGGAAATAAAATATACGCATTTCACTAAGCAGAGTGATATGTCTGTCACAGTGATTTATGACGGTATGTCTCTGGCTGTACTGTATAGTAACAACAGTAAAATTTAGTTAGCAACAGGACTGAGTAAATTGTGAAAATGGAAACTGAAAGAACTAAATATACGGACATAAACATGAAATCACAAAAGACTACTAGCAGTTAACTGACATGCCAGCTCTAGACCCATTACCAACTGACAAAATTATGTACCCTCAGTATACAGCTTCCACCAAGATCAAAACTACTTAATAAATCTCTTGACTGTGATCTTTAGCTCTATGTAATTTCTTGCTGATACTTTAAGATTGTAGTGTTTGACCATGTTGACTCAGGATCAAGACATGACATCATTGACGATCACCTCTTGATATTGCTAAGATTTCTTGATGTACTCTACTATTATTTTAGCTGATGTTCTGTTTGTAAGCATGGATACAAGGTCTATTTTTCCATGAAAGCTTGCTTTGTAAGCTCTCTGAACATTTCTTCTCTTGCTTCGATACTTTGGGCAGTTTAAGAGAAAATGTTCTGGTGTTTTTTCTGCCCTGCATTCACAATATTTTGACGTTAATGAAACATTTGGGATCTGTTTGATAGTTCGACAGTTTGATAATGATAGTCTGTCGGCTCAATAGTCAGAATTTCAATAGTCTGTGCCAGTCTCTTATGATTTTTTTTTTTTGGTATTGGCTACACCCTAGCTATCGATTCAGTTTGAATTGGATAAAAATAGATTGCATGAATGGCGGGAATCTTTATTAACAGGTTAAAAGGTATACTTATAAATTGTAAATAATATAGTAAAGTACTAAATATGGTAGAACGGTACATACTATTGTCCTGAAATAACATGTCAAAGTTTAAAGAGGGAATAGGGATGTTAAAAGGCCTTTAAGTGATGGTGGATTGAAACTAAAAAGCAAGTGTTGAATAGGCTTGAATATAGTCTGAGACATATATAATACATCCAAACCTATTTTAAATTACTACTTTGCTATTATCATGATTGTTAAACTAAATTAGATTTCCTGTATTGAAAAATTAAATGATTATTGAGTACATTTCTACAATTGTAGAACAAGAAATTAAACAAAATATTTTTTTTCACTAGTAGGAATATAAAAAAAATTATTAAGGCTCTATCAATATGAAAAAGAAAGGAAATGGGGTAAATATCAAGGAGACAACATCCCATATCCAGGTTAAAACAACCCAAAACAAAGCATCTAGGGGTCACTGTACGGTCTTCCAACACAGTGAGGAACTTCACACCATATAGCAAGCCCTAAATGGCCCCAAAAAGGTAAAAAGGTGAATAAATCAATGGAAACAAACCACATCCAATAACCCAAATATCAAGAAACTAAAATTTTATAAGAAGACAAGGACAAGCCAATGACCAACATATTCCTGACTTGGGACAGGCGCAAAAATTGCGGTGGTGTTAAACTCGTTTTCTTGGATCCAAACCCTCCCCTATGTGTGGTGAATGGCTAAAATTGTTTAAATTTAGTTTTGGTTTAAAGCATTTAGGAGATGATCAATATTTTTGCCAACAAAAACCAGAAGTAAAGATTTAACAACAATGCTGTATTATATCCTTTATGAATAAGTTTGTTCAATGGATTAATAAGTTTAGAAGGACAATTTTTTAATTTATGCACTTTGTAAATGATATTGCCATAGAAGAATGGATGTGAAATGCCCTGATGTATAAGATCCCTGCATGTAGAACCAAATTTTCTTAATAAGTCAGTGTATCTATAATAAAATTTAGAGAATGTTTTTATCAATTTATGATATCTAAACCCTTGATGCAGAAGTTTTTCAGTGAGACAAAAATTTCGGTCGTTGGAAGTCAGAAACATCACTACATACTCGTGCATATCGAACAAGTTGTGAAATGTAGACCCCGTAAGAAAGGCCTAATGGAACATCGCCGTCGAGATGGGGAAAATTAACTATAGGGAAGGAGAAATCATCTCTTTTATCATAAACCTTAGTGTTTAACTTTCCTTGATTTATTGATATATCAAGATCAAGAAAAGGAGTATAATCACTGCTGCTATTGGATTTATTTAAAGTAAGTTCTGCAGGATAAATTTCATCTGTAAATTTAGAAAAAGCCAAAAATATAGTCCAAATATCTATATTTATCTAACATTGTAAGAGTTTTCATCTGAAATACGGCAGAAATACCACTAAGAGCAACTTGTATGATACAGAACGTTGTATCACCACACTGTGGTGATAAAGGAATGACGCGACGTCGCGTGTGTATCCACGTCATCGAAAGCAAAACGTCACGTCAAGCATCAAGTAGTTCCTTGGTTAAAACTGAAAATAATGTAACATCAAATAAATAAAACTTTTTTTAGTATTAATTTTTTTGTAGAATGTTAGATAAACAAATTATAAATAGAGATGTGATGGTACAACATTCCTCTATCAGGTCTCGTCGGTTGAATGATTCACATCACTACTCGTCGCTGACGCGACTCGTAATGATACAGCTCATTCAACCGACTCTACCTGATACAAGATGTTGTACCATCACACTATATATATAATGTATATGTATTTTAAAATTTATCCACTAAATGCTGTTTAGAAGGGTCTTTTTGAATTTTTGCCATGAATTGTGACTCGTAGCAATAAAGAAATAAATCTGCTATGAGAGGTGATACCCATAGGAATACCTTTTTTTTGCCGAAAGACTGTATCACCGAAACAAACAAAAATATTATCAAGAAGAAAATTTAATGCTTTTATCATATCCTGACAAGTCCAGTTGGTATATTTGTCATGTTTGTCATCACTGAAAAACGATTTAAATGTATTGCAACAAATGTACGTACATCCTGATTTTTTGAAGGACCATTTGATCAAATACGAAAGTTTCTCTTTGATGAATGTATGCAGTAATGTAGTATAAAGGTTAGAAAAATCATAGCTATCGACGGAGGTGTATGGTTCACTAACAGATAGAAGTCTTTCCAAAACTTCTACCGAATTTTTAACACTCCAAAATAGAAAAGAAGGGAAACGGGGAATGTGTCAAAGAGACAACAACCCAAAGGGGAGTAATAACAACTTAAAGCCACCATAAGATCTTCAATGAACGGTGAGAAAACCCAACACCCAATGGCAGGTTGGAGTCCTGCACTGTTTAACACTCCAAAAGTAGTTAATTCCACTGTATTCATAACATTTGTTGCTAAAGTTGGTGACAAGATTTTTTATGGTAGTAAGTGCACTGGTCAATAAAACAGAAATATGTGTAGTCATGGTAGTAGAACATTTACTTGATGCAGAAATAAAACGAAATACAAGTTAATTTGTAGATTATCATCCACCTGTAACAAAAAATCTGGGATGGGTGGGAATGTTTTATTTTTTTTTTTTTACTGATTTTCACTAAAAGTGATAAGAATTTAAAGAAAATTTCTGAATAATTGAAAATAAAAAAAGATTGAGCTTAGACATGTTAGAAAAATTGTGGCTGGTGGGGAAGAGAATCTTAATTAATTTGATGTGGCCTAAACATCAGGATAATATTTAAACTTGAAAGATGTAAAAATGGTTTTGTTATGAAAGTAGTGGCATATTTTTGAAATTTTTATGATGTTATGATACTTTTGATACATTAAATGCATTGTTGTCACTCATGCAGCCATATCTGTATGAACCCGTGACAGTCAATTTCTATCAGCTGCTATAGGGCGTAGAATGTTGTTGTTTTTTTACCTTTCGATATGTTTTGATTAGAGACATTTGGCATGCATACTAGCATCTAAATGTAACTATAAGTCTCTGCTCTGACTCCACCCTAATCAGAAATGGGAGATCTTTGACTGTGTTAGGAATTGTTGATTATTTGATGGCTTCCGTAGAAATACTAAATTTGCACTCGATGCACATGTATGTTAATTTGCATATGGATATAAATAAACACAATGCTTGCAGGTAGTTTCATTTTCTCTGATTGGCTTATTTTACTTGTCTGAGCTTTATGGCTATTGTTAACTTGTCAATCCATGTACAGAATTTCTCTTGCATAATTGATAATTGTCCATGTTCACAAGGGGGAATTGCATGCATTTTAAAAACAAACATAAAGACTCTAAAGCATTTGGATATCCTTTGCATAAAATATTTCGATAAGGACATAGTATAAAGACTAATTATAAAGTCCTTGATTTCGATAACAAAAATGTTGAGACAATGTTTCTATTCTTATAATACAGGTCAATTCGATTTTGGCAGTGATTAGATTTTGCGTCCTAGAATTATTGTCCTTGATATAGGCAAAATCTGTCAATTTTATGGTTTCTGGATGATAACTTCAGTTTACTTTCAGGGAAAGTTTTAATATCTTGGAACAATGTTTCTATTCATAAAATACAGGTCGGGTATAATTTTGAATGTGAGAGGACTCTGCATTTCAGAGTTATTGCCCTTGATTTAGGCATAATCTGTAAATTTTATGGTTTTTGGATGATAACTTGAGTTTGCTTTGAAGGAAAGTTTTAATTTTTTGGGATAATGTTTCTATTCATAAAATACAGGTCAAGAACAATTTTGACTGTGATCAGATTTTGCGTTCCAGAGTTATTGCATTTGATTTAGGCAAAAGCTTTTAATTTTATGGTTTTTGGATGATAACTTGAGTTTGTTTTGAAGGAAGGTTTTAATATTTTGGGATGTTTTTTCATAAAATACAGGTCAAGTTTGTTTTGACTGTGATCAGATTTTGTGTTCCAGAGTTATTGCCCTTGATTTAGGCAAAATATGTAAATTGTATAGTTTCCAGATGATAACTTCAGTTTACTTTAAGAGAAAATTTTAATATTTTGGGACAAGGATATTAATTGTAAAATACTTTTCAGGTTTGGTTTTCACCGTGATTGAATTAGGTCTCACTATACAGTTTCAACGTCACCATGCATTCCTATGCCAAACTTTGCAGGTTCAGCCTGAACGTATAGGTGTAAAGTTTGAAATGAGGTGTATATTTTTGCGAAGCATGGATACCATAGATTTTATAAACAATGCAAAATGGGTACGATGATCATTGAATTTTTTCACAAAATAAGCTTGAACATAAACTGCATTCAAAAGCACATGTTCACCTTCTGTCAAATTTCTGTCCACATTGCCGGCATGACACTCATTTATTGATGCGATATCCCTACATACTGTTCATGCCAATTATATTTCAAAAGTACACTTTCTCAGCTTCAATTTAAGCAGTCACATGTACTCTTTCCAAGTATAATAAACTGTACTGTATTTGATTCCAATTTAACTTTCTGATAGAACTATTTAGCTAAGGGGCCAATTGACCCAGAAGTGTATGTTGAGACCTTAAGATTTCAACGTTTATTAAAAATAAAGGTTTTTGCTTTTCAATTGAAAGTGCACACTTGTGCGAGTAAAATGATACCCAATATGTACTGGTTCAATAACCGGTTAAGATTTCCTGGCACATCCAAATACAGTATGTCGCGAGCAAATTTAGAGAAGTTTGACATCACATATGAAGTGCACAGTCATTGTGTATGAAAAGGAAGTTTTGCAATAAACTTTACAAAATGGGTAATAAATATCTCTCAAAATGGTATAATGTAGACTTCATGTGTGTACAGAAATAGAAATATGGCTGATATTAACCTAAAAAGCCTACAGGGAAGGAGGTAAATGTTATAAATGAAACAAAAATAGGGAGGGAAAATAGATCTGCAGCATGAAATACCTGTGTGAACCTAAGTTATAGCCATTTTTAGCTCACTTGGCCTAAAGGGCCATGTGAGCTGTTGTCATCACTATGCGTCTGTCGTCCGTCGTCTGTTGTTCGTCGTCTGTCATCTGTTGTCTGTCCGTCAACAATTTCAAAAATCTTCTCCTCAGAAACCGCGGGGCCAAATGTAACCAAATTTGACCTGAATCATCACCAGGGTATGGCTTCTCAAAGTTATGTTCGATTAGTTAGCTCGTCAAAAAACATGGCCACCATTGCTAAAAATAGAACATAGGGGTAAATTGCAGTTTTTGGCTTATAACTCGAAAACCTTTACAGATATCAAAAATCTGACTGAGTAAAACTGATCAGCATGATGAGATCTACCCATTGTGTAATTTTGAAGAAAATCTGAAAACCTATCTCGGAGTTATAGCCCTTTTTCCGTTAAATTTTCAAAATTTTTTCATTTTTATTTTTTATTTCAAAAAGTGTAAGAGATAGAGGTCAAGTGTAAATTGCAAAAATGTTCAGCATATCAAGATCTACTCACCCTGAAATTTTGAAGAAAATCCATAAACCCTTGTAGGAGTTATTGCCCTTTTTTCACCGAATTTTTCGTATTTTTAGCCGAGTTGCGACGAAGTCGAACTCGGCTTATAATTTGATGAATGGTGTCTGGGCGTCCGGGCGTCCGGGCGTCAATTTTTGGTTTCCGCACAATATCTTGAGAACCACATGTCATATGTAAATGAAACTTGCACAGACATGAGTTATGATTAGAGGAAGATCCCTATTGATTTTGGGGTTTGTGTGACAAAGGTCAAGGTCACAAATTCTAAAAATAGAACAAAAATTTGACTTATTAGTTTCCACACAATATCTCCAGAACCACATTACACATCCAAATGAAACTTGGCATAGACATTAGTTATGATTAGAGGAGGAACCCTATCGATTTTGAGGTCTGTGCAACAAAGGTCAAGGTCACAACTTCTAAAAATGTAACAAAAATTAAACAGTTCAATATAGCCTAAAATCACATGTTCGGTATTATTTGACAACAAAAATTGCTAAAAAAAAATTTATTGTTCATACAAAAGTAGTTTTTATACTGCTAGATCATTTAAATTCATTTTATAGTTCTAATTATGTTCACCAACACACTTTTTTTGGGTGTCAATAACTTAAAAATTAGGTTGAATGAAAAGTCAGAATTAAAAAA
>MJUU01064085.1:98068-109383 GCA_002080025.1 Modiolus philippinarum
AATAAAATTTTGTTTCCAAATAGATATTGATTTTGCGACTTTATGGTGTTAAAAATTGTTGTTGACTGCCATTTACATAATAATGTCTCGACTTCAAAACTGGTGTCAAAAGTAGTCCTTAGCAAGAATGTTTTTTGTCAAAAAAGTCCAACAAAGATATATAGTAAAACATGATCAGACTTTAAATACAGTTCAAAAATTGGTTGAGTTTGAGCTACCAAAGTTAGAGAGACTGAAGTTTAACTGTATAACTTACAATGTTAGCCTGATTGTGGAAAATGAAAACCAGGTGAGCGATACAGGCTCCTGGGATCCTCTGGTTTGTCAAAAAAAAAGGTCAACAAGAAATATAGTAAAAGATGATCAGACTTTAAAAAAGTTCAAGATATTGGAGGTGTTTGAGCTACAAAAGTTTGAGAAACTGAAGATCAACTGTATATCTTACAATGTTTCCTTGATTAGCCAGGTGAGGGATACAGGCTCCTGGGTGCCTCTGGTTGAGAAAATAAAATATTATTTCCATTTTTCAACCATGTATTTATGATAACAGGCCATAATTTGACAAGCTAGTGCAATTTTTTTGAAAGAGAATGAATGGTTGCTAAGGTGAATAAGGGCAAAACCTATTCAAAGATATAATGACGCCTGCACCTTAAGGTCTCACTATACAGTTTTGACGTTACCATGCATTCCTATGTAAAATTGCCAAACTTTGCAGGTTCAGCCTGAACGTATAGGTGTAAAGTTTGCAATGAGGTGTATATTTTTGCGATGCATTGATACTATAGATTTTGTAAACAATGCAAAAAGGGTACGATGATCGTTGAATTTTTTCACAAAATAAGCTCGAACATAAACTGCATTCAAAAGCACATGTTCACCTTCTGTCAAATTTCTGTCCACATTGCCGGCATGACACCGTCTCACTCATTTATTGATGCGATATCCCTACATACTGGTCACAGATGCCAATTATATTTCAAAAGTACACTTTCTCAGCTTCAATTTAAGCAGTCACATGTACCCTTTCCAAGTATAATAAAATATCTATCACTTACACTGTATTTGATTCCAATTTAACTTTCTGATAGAACTATTTAGCTAAGGGGCCAATTAACCCGGAAGTTTATGTTGAGACCTTACGTGTTCCAGAGTTATTGCCCTTGATTTAGGCAAAATCTGTACATTTTATAGTTTCCAGATGATAATTTCAGTTACCTTTGTGAGAAAATTTTAATATTTTGGTATTACTAATAATAAACTTCAGGTCAAGTTTGATTTTGATCGTGATGTGATTCTGTGTTCAAGAGTTATTGCCCTTGATTTGGGCAAAATCTGTACATTTTATAGTTTCCAGATGATAACTTAAGTTAGCGTTGTGAGAAAATTTTAATATTTTGGACGGTATTACTAATTATAAAATACAGGTCAAGTTTGATTTTGATGTGATTTTGTGTTCCAGAGTTATTGCCCTTGTTTTAGGCAAAATCTGTAAATTTTATGTTTTGCGGATGATAACTTCGGTTTGCTTTGAGAGAAAATTTAAATATTTCGAGACAAGTTAACTATTTACAAAATGCAGGTCAAGTTTGGTTTCAACCATGATTGTTTATGCCTTCCAGAGTTATTGCCCTTAATTTGGGCAAAATCTGTATATTTTATATTTTCCAGATGATAACTTCAGTTAGCTTTCTGAGAAAATTCCTGCAAATACTATAATTGCCTATGGGCAGGGATGTCTTTTGTGATCAGCAAATCAATTTTTTTTATTTTCAAATTCCCTTTTTATAGAAAACACTTATATATAAATATTGTTTTTGTTTTGTCTCTATGGATGTCTGTCTGTCCGTAACTTTGACCTGGCTCATAAATTTGAACGAGATGTGATAGGCCCTTCATATTTATACTCCCTTCAAACAAAGTTTGGGGGTATATAGGAATTACACTGTCCGTTGTCAATCTGTCGGTCCGTCCGTCCGTCCATCAGTCCGTTTGTCCGTCTATGTACCTTGTCAGTGCATGCTCTTAAAGGGCTGCTTGAATTTTGATGAAATGTTACACGGCTGTAGTACATCATCTGAAGATATGCATGAAGTTATATGGTTCCTGCCCGAAATTTTGAAAGGGAGATACTTTGTCTCTGAATATTTTCTGGAGATGGGGGGGGTGGGACGAACTTTCTCAGCACAAGTTCTCCTAAACGGCTGCTTGGATTTTGATGAAATGTTATACAGTTGTAGTACACCACCTGGATATGTGCATGAATATATATGGTTCCTGTCCGAAATTTTGAAGGGGAGATAATTTGACTTTGAATATTTTACTGGAAAAAAGGGGAGGTATATCATTGTGCCCATACTTGAAATGTGCCCATATTTGTTTTGTGTCCACACACTTAAATTTACACTTGCCAGTTTGATTCAGGGTTCGATTAGCGGGGGCTATAACTGGCTGCCATTCAGCGACAGCTCTAGTTGGTTTGTGTATTGATCATATAAAACAGAACACTATTATGCAAATTTCACTAAGGTCAGATCAAAGGTCAAGGTCACAGAGGTCAAAATGTCAAAATCTAGATTTTGCTAAAGCTCATTAATAGCAATTGCTAGAGGCCTGATATTTTATATGTGAATAGATCTAATAGAACTTAGTACAAATCCACAAAAAATATGGTCAGGTTAAAGGTCAAGGTCACTTAGTGCAAATTTGAAAACTTTTACAAAACTTGAACATTGCCTGTATCTTTTCAATTGCATGTGATAGGACCTTCATATTTTGCTGGTAAGCTGAACAGCATAATGCAAATTTCACTGAGGTTGTGTCACAGAGGTAAAAATATCTAAATCTAGATTTTGCTCTAGCTCATTGCCTTTATCTTTTCAACCACATGTGACAGGACTTTCATATTTTGCCTGTATATTGTTCATATGAAACTGAACAGCATTATGCAAATTTCACTAAGGTTGATGTTATGTAGATATATCTATTGGAGCTTAGTATAAATGCACAAAAAATCAGGGTAAGTTCAAAGTTCCAGGTCACTGAGTACAAATTTGAAATCTTTTAACAAAAACTTTTAACATTGCCTATATCATTTCAATCAGATGTGAAAGGACCTTCATATTTTGCTTGTATATTGATCATATAAAGCTGAAAACCATTATGCAAATTTCATTAAGGTCAGGTCAAAAGGTCAATTTTGTTTTTAGCTCGTTAATTACAATTGCTATAGGATTGATATTCTGTATGTGGATAGATCTAATGGAGCTTAGTACAAATGTTTACTAAACCTTAATTTCTAGTGTATATTGCAATTTTAAGTATAACTTTGTATTGTAGACAAGGTTGCTACAGGGGCATAGTGTTTCACAAACACATCTTGTTTAAACCCATATTACACAGTATATGAAGAATTGTTCACTAGACATTACCGTTTCTTTTTTCAGATGCATAAGTATAAGGTACACAGCACCAGTTGATGTGACCTATTTCCAACCAGATGAGTTGCACACTATATCAAAGAAGTTGCTGGACTTAATACCAGACTACAGCCTAGATGAAAATCCTATCTTCTTCCACGTCTTCAGCAATAATGGATGTTTTGTTTATTCTCAAATATCAGATATACTTTGTTCTGGCAAATATGAACAGTTCAAAGATTTGAGAGTTAAAGGGAGTATTATAGATAGCGCCCCTGGAAAACGCAGGATTACCAAAGCTGCATATGCATTTGCAATGGCAAGTGGGAAAACAGGACTTCAAATGCATGGCGTGTTCTTATATGTGCTTTTCTATTTGTTCTTTACGGCTATATATGTAGCAATTTGCTCGCTGTATTATGGAAAAAATTATGCTGGTACTCCACACACTCTGTATGGCAGGATGAAAGAGGACAAGTCAAGATGGCCACAGTTGTATTTGTTTTCCAAGGCAGACAAAGTGATCCCACATACAGATTCAGAGGAAGTTTTGAAGTTCCGGTCAGAAGTTTTTAAAGTACAAGTAGAATTCCAATGTTTTGATGATAGTGATCATTGCTCTCATCTCAGAAAGTATAGGGAGAGTTATATCACAAATTGTTGTCGCTTTATAGATAAATATAAAGTTTAAATATTTACTAACATAGGTATACCGTACTTCAGTGCCAATATTATCCATGCATTTATAACAACACATTAAGACATAGTCATACATAGTCTCACATTACATATATTGGTTTTGAATCTCTTGCTTTACAGAGCTAGTCAAGTATTATTGCAAGAAATAATAAACAAACAAAAAACTATAGAAAAGTATCTTTTAAATGATTATAAATTGTTGCCATGTATAAAATTTTATTGTGTTTGAGTTATGTAATTTATACAAATGATCCACAGAAAAGACTTAAAGTGCTTGTTTTGTTAGAGATTTTTAAGTCATTCCTCAAATTAAGAATTTAAGATTTTGAAATACATGTAAATGTTTCAGTCTGTCAAAACATAGTAATTTTAGCAGAAATTTTAACACAGTCAGGACCTTTATTTTTAGATACAAGCTTTTAAAGAGAACTTCTCAAGATTTTCCATTTATAATGCTTTCTGAAATAGCACACTTAAATGTCAGGAAGGACTACCATATTTTACAGTCTATTCGATATATATTTAAAATGGTAGAGCCATCAATTTATAGAAGTCTCAACCTGTCTGCCATGAGATACAAATCTATGGTACCATGATGTTTTGAGAATTGATATGATGTGTATTTAAGATGCAAACTATTCTAATAAGTAAAAGTGGACTAAATCAGAGAAGTTTTTAAAACTTGAGTATTGACACACATTTATCTCAATACATTCATGAACAAGAAGGTGATATTGATGTGTTTTTTTTTGGTTGTCTAATTTTATTGTTTATTTTGTTTAAGTAACATGTTGTTAGTATTTTATTGTTATGGTTTTTACACTATGTGTACATTGATATCTGCAGACCTAATGAAGAAATTGCTTTAACTTATTGTGATGAAAAATATGATTGAATTGGACCACACATGACACATCTAAGGGAAATAATAAACATTTTTGACCTAGAAATCAAACATCTCCATGATTAAAAATTTGGTTCTACATCTATTGAAATTTTTTTTCTATAAATTGAATTGTTGGAATGTTGAATACCTCTAACATGTCTAATACATATTTGAACTAGCATTTCTGAAATACATGGTTTTAGGTATTTTTGTTATTCATCTTGGATATAAAACATCTTAATATTATTTTCTTATATTTTTAAACTCCTGTGATTTGTTAAATTGTGGTCACATGATTCTGTATATTTCTTAGAGTTGTCAATAAATTGAAGACTTGACTTTACGTATTGACCTCTGCTAAAAATAGATATAGTAATTACATAATAAGGGATAAAACATGAATTGACTTTATGAATTGACTTTACGTATTGACCTCGCACTAATAAATAGATCTTTACATTTTTTTTTAATAGAACTGAAAAATTTCTTTAATATGATTAATTTGTCTATTTCTAATAAACAAAACAGACATGTTCTTTGTTCCATTACTAGAAAAGTAAATATAAATGCAAATAATAACCAACAACAAATCAACAAAAATCATATAAAATTTTTATTTAATAATAAATATCCCTATAAAACTCTGAAAAAAATAGGAAAATAATAAAACTATTATAGCCTATTAAATTCGGTCAATGAAGAAATTTATTGACATGAGAAAGGTATATTGACACTCGGACTACGTCCATGGTCAATATTCCTTTCTCATGTCAATAAATTTCTGCATTGACCTCATTAATAGGCTATAATTGTATATTAATTATTGTATGATATTTGTAACAAAATTTATATATTTGTAGTATCAGAAAGTTATGTTAGGAAGTTTATTCAGTTATATATACCAAAGCAGCTATTGCACAACTGCTTCAATCTCTAAAGTCTCAGTTCCTTATACAGGGATTAAATATAGACATCTAGTCGTATAGTTGTCTCTTCAAAAGCTAGGTTGAAATGAGGATTGTTTATTTTAGTTTATATGACAATGGCATCATGTGTTAGTGACACTACACAGTGCTTCGATTATCTTCAACTTTCTGTTTGCTGTCTAGGCAAATATGTACCTATAAAAACGACAGTTACTTTGCATTAATTAGTGTTGCCCTTTAAGGTTAATGAGGACAGCTGTCATGTGATCATAAAAGAAAAATGGCGGGAAAAAATTAATATGTTCAGAATGGAATGAAATTTGACTGGAAGGCTCTTTAGCATGTGTAGAAATGAGTTTGGGTATTAAAAATATCAAAATGGCCACTGTTGCCATGGAAACAGAAAATGGCGGGAAAATTTCAAATTGCACCAAATTGAATGAAATTTGGCTGGAAGGTTACCTAGCATGTGTAGAAACGGGTTTTGGTCATAAAAATATAAAAATGGCAACCGTTGCCATGGAAACAGGAAAATGGCGAGAAAAGATGAAATTGCTCCAAATGGGATGAAAAAAGGAGTTGATCTTGAAATAAGGTGAGAAAAGGGGAAATAATAGTAAGACAACACAGTAAAAGTGCTAAACAGAGAGAAGAAAGTATACAAATTAAATAAAATAGAAAGATAGTTTTAAAAAAATACGCATATGNCAAAAATATATATTGGGTTTCATACATATATGTGTCTTGCTTTTAAACAGCATTTTCATTATAAGCATAGCAGATGGCTGTTTTTTTTATTAATTTGAAAATGAGATAGATAAAAGTCTCAAAAAAAAAGAGGAAAGCACAGAATTTCATGTATAAAGTAACTTGCAATTCATACTAACATATCTGTTAGATTGGAAGGGGATGTGGGTAACACATGTTAACACATGCGTTTTTTTTTTAGAATTTAGAGTCAGAGTTAAAACTGTTTCATGATGAGAAATTTTTCAAAGTCTTCATATATTATGTTTGTTTGATTTTTTTTGCATTTATGGATCACAAAAGACCACCAGTCTCACTTTACATCCTTACAGACTCTAGACCCTTTTGAATTTGTCTCTCTATGAAGGATTTTTAGTGTGATATTTTACTTTTATTTCATTGACATTTATTTATAACATTCAAACTAGCTAGTACATTTATGTGATATTTTATTTTTAGTTGTTAAAACGATGATTTGCATGTACTTACTTTTTTAGTATTTTGTAATGGAAAATCCATTTTTATTTTACTTGATTGTTGTAGTTACATATATTTATGATCTGTTTGTTTTTAACATGGATAATGGTGAAAGTTTGAACTTTTCCAGATGTGATGCTGTACCGAAACACTTTGATGAAGTAAAGACTTCGTATTTAAGTTTTTAAATATTGAAGGTGCGATACAAAAAACAGTTCAATGTCTTGTTCCATTACAATATT
This sequence comes from Modiolus philippinarum, assembly GCA_002080025.1. Taxonomy (NCBI): domain Eukaryota; kingdom Metazoa; phylum Mollusca; class Bivalvia; order Mytilida; family Modiolidae; genus Modiolus; species Modiolus philippinarum. The sequence continues at coordinate 105,465 of MJUU01064085.1, forward strand.
TCTTGCTAATAAAAATTGAATGAAATATAGTGACTATTTTTAGAACAGAAACAAATTTAACCATAGAGTGGATATACTATTAAAAATTTTTTAGGTATTGATGCATTCAAAAATATTTCTAATGATAAGAAAATATTATGATGAAACATGAGGCATGTTTTTTATTTGAGACTGTATGAGCCTTTGAATCAATTGTAAAATTAAACATTTTTTTTTATAGTATGGCTTACAAGATCAGTTATATTTTTATTTGAAAATCTGTACAGGATGACATGTTATACCCCATCTTGTGAGTGGGTGGTATATTGGAATACTTTTGCCCGTCTGTCACAATTGCCTTTATCATAGTATTCCTGTTTGGCAAGTATGCATCTGATCTAAGATGGCTCTTAGTGCGGAACATAATTTAACATTGGGCCATAACATTAAGGTCTGTTGACTAACTAGAAAATGGAATACATTTAGGTTATCTGGACTGTCTGTGCCAGCCATGGACCAGGTTAGGGGTACCCAGTTCTTGTGGGCCTCTTGTTTAGTAATTTTTTTTTGACTTACTGAATAAAAATGTCTCTGTGAGCCTAGTCAAGAAATTCTTTTATTTCTATAAGTTTTTTTTTATTCATTTTTTGTAAAAATGTTTAATTTGGTATATTACACTAACATTTGGGTTTTTGATGGATCTTGAATAATTTTGAGACGGTATTATGATATGACAATGTTGTCTGATTTGATATTTTTTATGTACATTTCACTTGTGATGTCTAATTTGATTTTAAGATAACAAGTCTGACAAGAATAATATAAGTCTTGAGAGTACAAATAGAATCTCAATGTGTTGATGAACACTGCTCTCATCCTAGTACCGGTATATATAAATAGGGTCATTTTGCTAACTGCTGCTTTGTTATATGCAAATGTGATTTAGTTAAAAGATATTTTCAAATTTAGTGCCAATATCATTAGCATGTATTATATAACAAAAAACACATGTCAAATTTGGATTTACATTTTATTTTCATTTTTGATTTCTTCCAAGAAGCTAGTCAATTGTAATATTGGAAACAGCAAAAATATCTGATATTGTTTCAAGTTATGTCAATTATTACCATTACATTTTTGTGCTTAAAAAGTAGACAACAGTAGTTCTGTTAGAATATTCATTATATGTGTACAGATCATTAGTATATTCTTTAAATGGCTATTGCTTGGTTGAGATGACCGACTCTAGTCAAGCTCATCTTAACTCGCCTAACTCCATAAATGCCCAACCAGAACTGTTTATTTATGTGATACCACATTTGCACCCTTGAAAAAAATTAACAAGTTTCCTGTTGTCACAATGGAAAGCATACTCAAATTTTGGAGACATTGTTAAAGAATAAAAGATTCCAGAAATTCAGAACCATATTTTTCCAAAGAGTTTTGTGTTCTTCACTCATATTTGTTCTCTATCAGTTTTGAACATCTTTGAGTTTATGGTCTTCCAAATGTTTAGATTTTATCTGCACTGATGAGACATAAGTTGTCGAAATGCGCATATGCAGAAAGTAAATTCACAGTGACTTCGGTATTTAGTTATTCATATAAGAAATTCTAGGTCTTATACTCTGGCTGTACTTCACTTGAGTTGAGATGGAATTTCTTTTATTTGTGAAAGGTGCTCATATTGTGAAACTTATTGATCTTTTCATGTTTTTTTTTATAAAATAAAATTTGTCCTCAAATGAAAATATTAAAAAAAGATGTTTACATTAGAAATGATTTAAGTATAAATATTTGTTTTGTAATATTGGTGTAGTGGACCCTCTTTATAATGACCACACCTGCCTCCTGACTAGTGATGTCAATGTCATTCTGTCTGGTGTCTAAAACTGTACATCCATCACATCATATAAAAATTGACTTTGTACAGTTAATTTATAATAAATCTAATAAATACCCAGCATTTTTATTCAAAATTTATCACTCTATTTCAATAAGGGGAGATAATTGTATAGAAATGAAAAGGCAAAATTCTTATTTTTGCAATGTCTTCAAAAATATTAACAGGGACCCCAAGGTACAAATCCTAGACTGGCACATTTGTACTTAAAGTAATATTGCTAAGGTGTTAACATTTTATGTTTACATTTTGTTTGACCTCATACTTAAGTCTACTAATTCAAAATTTTCAGTTGACGAGTTNACCATCTATTTAAAATTTTGATCTTTTTTGGGGGGGGGGAGTGGGGGATATATATTTTGTGAGCTTCTTCTAGTTTTAATTTGATTTCTTTCACACACTCTTTCCTACTTTTTCATCAAAATGAATCAGTTTATTCGTAAGAAAATATTAAAAATGGTTTTCTCCCTATTTAGGTTATATTTAAAAAGTCAAAATCTTGTTATATTTGGCGTCGTCTTATGAAAAACTAGTTCATTGACTTATTGATTTTTGCAAAAAATTCAGAATGTGTTTAATAACTTCAATCACAAAAATCTTTTAAATATTGTTTTAAGCCCCCATACTACCTTAATTTGAAGATGCCGTTGTAAAGAATCGAGATAAAAAGTAAACTGTGAATGATTTGAGGTTATATATGTATCTGTTGTCATGGACGGTTTGACTGGTTTTGTTTAAAAAAAAAAACACTATTGATAATTATAATCTTGGGGCAGCTTTTTTGCTCCGAGTCTGACATAAAAGTTATGATGTAGGTCTTAAAGTGAGTCAAACTTTACATCTTTGGTCATTAGATGTGTCTGTGAGACTTAAGCAACTTATTTGTTGCTCATTTTGATTTTTGTTTTTCAGTATAACTGAATCAAATCAATTAAAAATATATTTCATACATAGCATGAATGAAGACTATGATACTTCAACATTCCATTTTCATCTTTATACAAAATGTATATTGGTGACCAAAAATTCTGTTGTTCTGAGTATAAAGTAAACCTAGTGGTAGACAAAATACCCTCAATGAATTAAACTAACATTTAGTTGTTACCATTCTGTTTTGGTATCTGTATGAAACTACATATCCTTGAGATTAAAAAGTACCATGCTGTTTACTTTCATGTGGATAAAATTTCATGGATTTAATCTTTAACTATTTGATGGGGACAATTTTTTGTATATCATATATAATAATTAGTATTCTTCGGATTTAATTTGCATATTATAGTTTTCATTTCTTGAAATTAAACAATGTAATCCCCATCGATATTTCTGCTTTTACAGTATATCATTGTTTATTTACATTTTAGGTTATTGTCTCAACTTCGGTTGGTTAAAATATCATTTAATTTCTATCTTCTGTTATAAAACAAGACATTATATTACTTTATTTACATATAAGATAAATATGTGTTAATGATATGTTTAATAGAAGATTTTGTTATTAAAAGTGATATATATGAACTCTTTTTGTATATTGCATTATAATTCATGGGTAACGAAAGGTACAAATCCTAGACTGGCACATTTGTACTTAAAGTAATATTGCTAAGGTGTTAACATTTTATGTTTACATTTTGTTTGACCTCATACTTAAGTCTACTAATTCAAAATTTTCAGTTGACTAGTTATGAAAGAAGTCAAACTTGGTATTTTAAGGGTCATTTAAGAATAAAAGCAGGGGATTTATTAGCATAGGGATTATCCTAGGATAAGCTGGGATTATATTGTAGGATAGAAGCAGGGGGAGTACTGTATTGGCACAGGGATTATCCTAGGATAAGCAGGGACATGAAATCCATGGTTTTCTCTGCTTTTTACTACCCTGCTTATCCTAGGATAATCCCTTTGCAAAAACGCTCTCTTCTTTTCCCTGCTTTTATTATACCCCACAAACAAAGTTTGGGGGTATATAGGAATCACCCTGTCTGTCTGTCTGTCCGCCGTCTGTCAGTCCGTCTGTCCGTGAGCTGTCTGTCTGTC
>MJUU01064085.1:122511-133570 GCA_002080025.1 Modiolus philippinarum
AAAATCAAAGCATGGAATGCTGTTAAGGCAGGTTCCTGGGTATTCCAGAAGTTCTGTAATTATTACTGTTTTGCTGAAATCTTGACATTTAATTTTTTCAAGAATTAAAATCCGAAATTTTCCTTCCCGGTTTAGGTTGTCTTTTCGGTTTTTATATGGGTTGTTGGCAATTTATTTAAAACTCTATTTATTTACATTTCATTGTGTTGCTCCTCTTTGTTGGTATACATACTTGTAAGTATTCCAAAGTACAAGCCCGAGTACAAGTGTAACACTCGGTGGCTTAATTAATGTTGATATTTCCAATTTTGTCACTTCCTCTCTCAAGTCATCTAGTTCTTAAGTTTCATTATTTTTGCATATGATTAAATAACTTAATAACGAAGTCACTGTAAATTTACTATCTACATATGGGCATTTCGACAACTTATGTCTCATCAGTGCAAGCTACTGAGAATGGTAGGTTGTGCTCAGCTACAAATAACAAAACACCGAAGTTACTGTGAATAATGTAAACAGAATTTCAGCATTTTGAGTCCGAAGTCTAGCACTACGTTTGTGTCCCTCTGTTTCTCTATGGCGAACAACGTCATTTCATCCTCCGTGCACTAAGGCAAAGGTTATGCCACACAACAGAAACACTGCGTGTATATATAATTTTATCACTCTTGCTCAAAAAGTCCATCTCTTTTATCCATTTATTTTGGAATTTTGAATTGTATCTACCCTTTTCGCGGAGGCAACGCCATTTTGTCGTTAATACACAGCTGATTTGTGTTCTCGCGTAATCTCGTTAGGCGGGATGTGAATGGAACAGCCTCGCAGGGTGTGATTGGAACAGCCAATATTTACTTCCGGTGTAACGGAAAAATATTTTTGAGAGAAAATTTTAATATCGGGAGCTTTCAGAGGCATATCGGTAGACGTGAGACCGGCTGCCGAAACCAGTAGCCTCACGGTGAGATCGGGAGGGTTAACAACTCTGGTTACAATAGCGAAACTAGAAGTTACTATGTATCCATTCATAAAAACTGTGCGTCACAGGAAATTTTTATGAATGAACCGAATCGTGAATTTCGAATGTCAGTTTAAGTGCTCTGAGATTGAAAAAGCAAAGTATCTCTTAAAAGATATTAAATAAATACAATAAACACATAAAACGATGTAGTTGATCATGAAATGGACACTGTATCGCCACATGAATGGATTATTTTTTGTGCCTTCGTATGAATAACTGGTAAGCCGTACGCGTTTTTAACGATAGTCTGGATCATTCCGATTCTTTTCATACAAAGTAGTCTCCTTAATGTAAGAGTCTGGTTGAAACAGACTTTTTTCAAGATGGCTTTACCCGACAGCTAGAAGGCAGAGAACCTGCCTTAAAAAATCAGCACAAGGACCATAAGAGCTACGGTTTCGCAGATTAGCATGTGGTTGAGTTTAAGCCATGAGACATATCATTTATGTAAATATCAAATTATGGGTTTGGACTTAGGTAATTTTTTTTAATGTTAAAATATGGATAACAGGAAACACCTACAATGGCTGAAATTTATAATTACATGCCACAATTTGCCAATGAACTACACAGGAAAACCACTTATAAGACAAACGTAGACAACGATAGGAAGTAGGAACAGCCGGACTTGGTACCAGCACTAGCAAAAGACAGAGGTAGGGTTAAACGGTTTATGGGTACTATCTGACCCGTTTCCCTATATAGCATGTATAGTATAAAAACATACAAATTAAACATTTTAAAAAGCATTAGTTTTCCAGCCGCACCTCTTTTTCTAAACCATTGCAGGTATTGATTTTAACATTTCGTGTGAGTATACCTCTTCGAATTTACAGATGAATTTCGTCTTGCGAACTTGGTTCTAATCCACTTATTTTGACAGGGTTATGGACCTTCCAAGAATCAGAAAACTTATGTTTTTACCTTTTTGCTGTTGTAATAAGCAAAGCCTTCTTTTAAAGGTTCATCATTGTTGTATATTACTGCTACGCCCCTCATAGGTCACACCTATTTACATATTAGATCTTGGTTCACTTCACCTTTTTCTAGTGCAAAAAAAAATGGAACACATATCAAGATAGCCCATGGCATAAGGGAATGGCCATTTTAGAATTTCTAAATGTCTTAATTTTGTCACAAGATTGGAGACAAAAGGGAGACAATTTGAAACTTCCTCAGAGGTCGAAATTAACGGATGCTAAGATGCAAAATGCGTGTGGAAAATATCAATTGCGTCTGCAGATTTAAACACGGGGCAAAGTTTTGCGTCTGAACATTTTAGATCTGATAGTTTATACAAATTCGTAAGTAGAACTGGTTTCCGTCTGTCCCCGGTCATTTGGTTAGGCTGGGTTCCGACCTCTTTAAATTGCAGTTCCGCGGAAGCTCCACTCAGAAGATTTCGAGGGAGAAATCAAGGGCGGTAATGCCAGACTAGTCAGTTGGTCTGAATTTTCGGAACCTTTCGGTCTTCTTCCGAATCACAATATGCGGTGCTCAGGAAAACGTTGAATACGGAGAGCCCAAAATTAAAACAGAAGTCCCTGTGAGACGAGTTCACTGAAAACTGTGAAAAATGTCCTAGTCAAACTGCATGAGTTACGCTCATTAATGTTATTAATATTGTTTAAACATTGTTACAGTTTTAGTCAAGACACAGTCACACCTTGTCATCTACGAGTATTAAGAATCTCTGTGATGGATCCATCTACTGTACAGCTCACACGGATGAACTCAAAGTCCTTGTTTTTGGGTGGATTTTCGCGACGTGGACTGATTAGCTGATTCCGTGTAGCAGGGTGGATGTCCACCTTAAATTACGTGAACCAACGTGGACACATATTTGAAAACGGAATCCTCGTGGAACCATCGCGGCCACACAGAGAAATTAATTTTTACTGAACATATGTTTGATTTTGTCGCAAACATGCAAAGCGAGGAATATTTACATCTTTCTACAATCGTATCCTGGGACTAATATTATTTCATTATTTGTCCCAATCGTATCATAGTTCATGAACGTAATCCAAATGCATGTAAATAAATAAATGAATAAATAAAACATTCAACATTCCTAGATGTGTATTTGTTATCAAAAGCATGCTTCAATTGTTGATTGAGCGTCTCTACCTAATGTGTATTCATATCACCTGAGATATTGATTTTTTTCATTGGTCGGTTTTTAGTTCTATTTTTAGAAAATTACCTATGCGTATCTATTATGTATATAATCTAATGGCTTCCGAAAGCACTCCTGCTTTAAGTGCTATTTCCAGGCTTTATTTCAAATTTTAAGCTATTTATGATAAAGATTTGATAGAAAACGATTTTTGACAGAATATTTTGCTAAAAGTTATAAAGCCGAGACCTGACAAGTGACAATTGCACAACTATAAGACGCGGAGGGATTCTTGCTGTTGACATTGAATATTTTATTTTATTTTCCATCCGTGCAAATTTCGGCTTGAAAATATTTGAAAGAACATTAATTTGACAGAAAATACATGGCTTTTTTCACGGCAATGAAACAACCAAAGTATTTGAGGCTTGCAATTATCGTAATTCAAAAATAACTATGACGATCCCATGGGAAAACTTGTTGCAAAGAAAATTCTATTTTAACTTCAACTTGCCAAACTTTCCGATTATAATAATTGGGGAAAAAAAATGATCATTTGTTGACAATAAGCTCATTCCTTTCTAGTTATATTTTCAATGATTTCTAAATGTTGACCCGCGATGATTCCGCGTTCAACATGATGTCACGAGGGGACCACACAGGTAAATATTTTGTCCACGTTCTCAATTCAGTTGTCCACGTTCAAGATCGCGGTGGAATTCCACGTTTGGCAAAATTTGTCCGTGATGACAACAAGGATTTTGCGTTTTCCATGTGAGCTGTACAGTACCTGTATCCTAAAATATGACCGGGTTTACCGACAAAAGTTTGACAATGATGGTTGATGACAAAATTGTTAGGATTCTATAATCTCTTATACTTTGAAGTCAAATGTCTAGAGAAAACAAGTTAGTGAGTAAATAGAGCATGCTTTGTGAAAAGGTAATGAATTTCAGAGAAAACTGACCAATTTGCTTTCGAAAGATTAATTTTGCTTGTGAAATTCAAAAAATTGCACATTTTGCTTGTTAAAAAAATTACCACAAGCAAAAAATTGCTTGTGGGTAAAAAAGTTAATTTCTATGCCTGCTCCCTAAAAGCTAAAACCGACCAAAAGTCTCTGGATTTGGAGACATTCTCCCGATTAGGAGATTGTCTCCAATATTGAGAAATTAAATCACCTACAGTAGCTGTCAACGTAACCCTCAGTCCACTACGTTCCCGTGAGGAACGTAGTGGACTGAGGTCTACTGCTGTGAGACTGTTCAAGACTTGACCCTATGAAAATTACCACTTTCTAACTTTATCAATTGCATTGATAACTCGTTTAATATCTTCTTTAGCCCTGCTTCGAGTCTCAGCTCTTACTGAGCGTGACAACATCTCTTATTTTCTGAAGTACACAGAAAAAGCAAAAACAAAAATATTCTGCTTTGTTCTCTTACTGCCCGGATGACAAATTATTGATCAACTTCGGACTGACTGCGATACATATCCGAAGTGGTGTGAAAATGGGTCATACTAAAAAGCGACCGGAGAAGTAAAACCCCCCTTTTTTTCACATAGTGTCTTGGTTTCTGACATAAGAACTTTTTTTTTAATTTGTACAATGAAACTTTGGGCAGTGTGCTATAAAAATATCATTGCAAAAATGGGGTGAAGAATATAAAAAATATGTTTCAGATCTTTTGAAAAAGTTATTCAATGAAACCAGGGACTATATGTAGCTATATATAGTCCCTGATGAAACATAAAGTTAGTTTTTCGAGAAAGGGGGGATAATCTAATTAAAGTAATTTGGGACCCAAAAATAGAATAAAACAACACATTTAAAAAAAAAAAACTACACTAGGAACGATGAAAAAAGTTTCCCTGTTCATTCACAAAACTTATGATGGGATGGACAGGGTTAAGGGAGACTGACCGGGAGAAGGGGCGGAAGAAAGGAGAAAGGGGTGGGATAAAGGAGAAAGGGACAGAAGAAAGGAGAAAATGGGTAGGAGAAAGGGGAGAGGAAGGGAGAAGGAAGAGAAGAAAATGAAAGGGAAACTAGGGAAGAGCCTAGGAAAGAGAGTACGGGAGAAAGGGGAAATGGGGCGGGAGCCGAAACAAGAAAGACACCACTGTCCACCCTCACTTGTAGTAATCAGAGACATATAAAACACGTATTTAATGTCTCTGTAGTAATAATACTTGGCCGTCTGGACTCAATCATTTTGAATTCTTGAGTGACCGTGGAACCCCGTTATTCACAGTTCATTCCGTAATTGATTTAAATTCATAAAAAAATCTACAAGTCACATCAAAAGATCCGATTAGCAACAAAAAGCACAAAACCACCTCAGTATGAATTCTTTTGTTGAGTTTATTCTTTGAGACACGTCATGAATTGAGAACATACCACTCTGCAAACAAATATCAGGAAAAACATTCCGAAGCCAGCTATTAAAAGTACCATTCCGCAATTAGCTATCAGAAGTACCACTCAGCAACTAGCTATCAGAAATGCCACTCCACAATCTGCTATCAGAAGTACCACTCCACAACCAGCAATCAGAAGTACCACTCCACAACCAGCTATCAGATATACCACTCTACAACCACTAGGCAACACCGCGATAAGCTATCAGAAGTACCACTCCACAACCAGCTACCAGAAGTACCACCCCATAACCAGCTATTAGAAATAACATTCCACAACCACAGGCTACATCAGAAGTACCATTCCACAACCAGCTATCAGAAGTAGCAATAAACATCAGGTTATCAGAAGTACCATTCCACAACCAGCTATCAGAAGCGCCAATCAACATCAGACTATCAGAAGTACCAATCCACAGCCATCTGCCAGAAATACCACTGAGCAACCAGCTATCAGAAGTACCACTCCACAACCAGCTATCAGAAGTACCCCACCACACCCAGCTATTAGAAATACCACTCCACAACCACTAGGGTACACCGCAACCAGCTTTAAGAAGTACTTATCCAAAACCATCTATCAGATATACCACTCAGCAACCAGCTTTCAGAAATATCACTCTACAACCAGCTATCAAAAGTACCACTCCACAACCAGCTATCAGAAATACAAGTCCACAATTACTAGGATACACCGCAACCAGTTTCCAGAAGTAGCACACGACAACCAGCTATCAGAAGTACCACTCGACTACCAGCTATTAGAAGTACCACTCCACTACCAGCTATCAGAAGTACCACTCCACATCCAGCTGTCAGATATACCACTCTACAACCAGCTATCAGAAGTACCACTCCACAACCAGTTTCAGAAGTACCACTCTGCAACCAGATATCAGAAATATCACTCCACATCCAGCTATCAGAAGTATCACTCCATAACCAGTTATCAGAGGTACCACTCTGCAAAAAGATATCAGAAATACCACTCCACATTCAGCTATTAGAACTAGCACATAACCAGATAAACAAATTACGGGACACTGAATGTGCTTAATTAGGATACACACACACAAACTCATAGGAACGAGCAAATTTTAGGTAATTATCGAAATCTTTGAAAACAAATTATTGAGATAGATTATTGCAAACATCATACTATACACTACACCCTTGAATTAATTATCTACTAGTATTCGGGAAAAAACTTGCATGCCACAATAACACCCTGGAATGTTAGAAAGGCAGTTACCACTAAGCCTGATACTAATAAAATTCCTACCCAAGGATACAGAAATAATGAATTATGCTGTACTATAACTTAATACATGTTACATGGTTCCACACTAAATCCTATGTGGAAAGATCATGGATTGCATATGATGTCAGTAGTATGAAAAGGGGGATTCTACACCACCCCCACTCCTGCATAGGACCCCACCCCTACGGCCAAAATGCAAACGGACGACATTCCTATTGAGCATAGAGTAAATACAAGAAATATGACTTTCGTACACAATGGATTCTTCGAAATCTCCCAAGATGGGGGTGACGACTTCATCAGCGAAGATGCCTTCCAGGAAAAGGTGCAAGACCAGAATCAGGAAGCCATCAAATGGAAGGATTTGCCTACTGGAGTGATCTATAAGATCTTGGAGGTGATTGAAGTGGAAGGTAAGTTTGGCAAAAGCAGGATTCTCACTCTGAAAGACAGACAAGGAGAAATCGCCAGAGTATGGGCTTGCCCCACGCTTAACAAAGAGAAGGGTCCACTGTAGGAGCTTTCGTTCGGAGCACCGGATTCAAGCTGAGCAAGAAAACTAAGCAGGAATACCTCTCCTACGATCTGGGTGAGGAAGTTAAAAAAAAAAATCTTGGAGACGCAAAATTTCCGAAATAGTTTTGGTCACCTGGCACTTTGATATGGAGGGTTCGGGAATGAGCGCGGCGTGAGGCGGAGCCGAGCGAGGCGCGAATGGAAGAACACTCCCTACGACACATGAGCATTCAATTCTTCACTAATTGGGACAGAAGGTTGACGAAGCCGATCCTTCTCATAGTAATAATTTTTCAGGCAGACTGCAGGAGCACCGTATTTACCTGCCAGCTGGGACCTATAGGTTATGGCTAATCGCACGGTATCTCGATGCTTCTTTTTCTTCTTGGCTACTCGGCGCGAGATCAAGGACAGGACCATATTTCCCGCAGCATACTTTTCCACCCTTCTTGAGATATAATCCGGATCCCGCGGCTTTTTGGATGGCTGCACTACCCAAACCGCTCAAGGCACCCACACCCAAAGCAGGTAGCACGGTTTTTTCTAGCATAGGTTGCGCAGCAGAACCGAGACCTGCAAGCATGTTGAGAAATCCACATTCCTTTACGTTATGCCTCGCCTGCTTCGGGCTCATCTCCAAGACCATACCACCCTTACCACTCTGCAAAAGCTTGGTGATGCGCTGAATCTGCCGTTGAATGAGGAACATCTTATGCCCACCAGATAAATTGGCATGCAGCAATCGGACGCTTCTTTGCCGCACGCTGGATCTTCTCTGCCTGACCCTTCGTCAAGTTGAGACCACACTCTTGATAATCCATTTATCTATACCTTACGCAGATGAAAGCGGATGGTGAGATGCTCCCCTCGCAGATCGATGGGGCGACCGTCTTGATCGGTCAGGTAGGTTTGCATGTGGTTGATGGTCTTCAGGGTCACGGGTAAGTAGATCAGATTCATAGGAGTCTGGATGATCTTCATGCCTGGATCGACCCCGGGAAAGAAACTATAGATGGTAGACTGCTGGGTGCCGTTGACGTAACTGCAGTGGATGATATCACTATTCACGAGGATGCTATTGATGTTGATGATATCGACGATATGCTCACCCTCCACGTATCCATTCGTTCTCCGGTCGTAGGTATACGTTCGGCGATCGAATCCAAGCACCGTATTCAGGCTATTGGGCACATCGAAATCCACTTGGTAGCCTCTGGCGAGGGTGAGCGTTGCTCTCAGAGTCGCGCGGTTGGCATCGAGAAGGATCTTAGCCTTTTGTTTGCTAAGCCGCATTTGCCGCTTGATCTCATCAGTGATATCATCGATGCCGTAGGAGCTGGTGCTCAGGGCGATGGGAAACCAATGGGCACCTTCGTCTGGGGAGTAGCGGAAGGAATTATTTCCGGCATGGATATTAGGAATGGAGTAGTACGTCTCAAGATTCACGAGGGCCATCTAGTAAGATTTCTCCTCGCGCAGTCGGAGGGGTGGGTTGAAGCGGGTCAAGATCTCACTATCGTCCCCAGAGACAATGAAGGAGAATCCATGCTTGGGTTCGGTATTGGTGGCGATTTTCCGCAAAAGTGAAGCGTCCATTTATTTACAGGTGGCGACGTAGAAAGCGGATACCAGTCTCTGCTTCCAATCTTCCAGGCCGTCGTAGTGCTTCTGGAGGTTTTTGGCTTTCACCAGGATGGCGAAGACTTCGGCGGGTCGGATGGCAAACAGTAGTTGAATATGAATTTTGTCCATTTATTTACTGCAGAGCTCAGCTTCAGTCTAAAATACTACGCTCATCTTCTGGCCATCGGATTCGAATTGGAGGATACAATCGGAGATGACCGGGGCGTAGGCTTGGGTATTGGCGGCGACGTTCTGATCGAATCTTACCTTGATATAGACGTCGATCGTCTAGTCCTTGAGGCGCTCGCTCTGCTTGGAGACGTCGAATACGAAGAGGGGATGGAGATCCGTAAAGTCGGCGGGGGTGATGCCTGTATTGCTCACCAAATGATCCATATTGAAGAATTTTCAGCGGAAATCGGCGGCCGCCTTATAGAGCCTGGAGATCTTCTGATTCGTGAAGGAGGCACGATAACCCACGGCAGGATATCTCTGGGAATTCAAAATGACCCAGATATCAGTCACGCGGTAGTGGTCGAAGATGGCGGGGTTGGCGTCTTGATCGTTACTCTTATCGGTCTGGAAGGCGACGACCACCCATTGGGGTCTTTCGGGGCTGCTTTGGGTGGAGAGGCGCCAGATGAATCCACGGCTTTCGGGGACGCCGATCGAATCGCACTGCCACATGCAGAAGCATATATCTAGCTTCACCTTGCTCTCGATGGTCTTATAGAGCCGCAGCTTCTGGTCGTCGGAGGGCATCACGTGAGGGACGAACCAGGAGAGATTACTGAGGATGATCTTGCCAGGATTGTTGATATTGGCAGCATCCTGGAAGATGGCGTCATTATCCGATGCGCGGACGAGAGTGAGCTCATGCTTGAATCCGTAGACCAGCTTTTCGTAGTCCTGGGCAAAACCGAAGATATGCTTCAAGGGGATGGTGAAGGAGAAGGATCCCTTATTGTCGGGCTTGGCGATGACGTAGGCCTTGCGGGCGGCAAATCCAAGATTCTCGGCAGCGGCGGCAGTGGAGGTATTTTTGAACCATAGCTGGTTGAGGCCTTGGGACTTGGAGAAATCGTCTGGATACGTGAGTAGGCCCATCATGGTGGTGGCGACCCCCTGATCGTTCAATGCTCGATCGTCTGCCCGGAAAGCTTGTAGCTGATGGATTTGAAGAGGAACATCATTGCATTATTGATGAGGGAGATGAGGTTGGACTCTGCATAGGCCGACCCATTATTCTTCTGGAGCCTTCCTTCCAGCAAGAGCTAGCTATGGGATGGATGGAGGAAGAGATCCTTCGACTCGATGATGATCTCGTTGCCGGATCTATTCAGCTGCGTCCCGGTGATTGGACGGTATTCGACGAATTCGTACTCCTGGACGCTTTCGTCGAAAGTCAGTCCTTCGGTGATAGTAAGCATATCAGCCATCATATATTTATTTATAGCGCTGGACGAAGTCGTGGATGGTTGCGATGCCGCCACCCGAGATGAGATTATTAAGGTGGGCCAGCTGCTGAGGGGTTCTCTTGGGCGGAGCTGGGGGCTTCTTTTTGCGGGTCTCTTGCGAGATTCTTGCGAGAGGGGTCGAGGTCGCGGGGATCGGGCACGTCGCTTACCTGCTCGAAGAAGAAGGGCTCGATACCACTTGGTTTGGGCGGTGGCTTCATCACGTCCACCGCGTCGATCAAGGAGTGCGGATAGCGATCCTTGATGGAAAGAAGCTCGCTGATATCGTCTTTCGAAAATCCTTTCCCCAGCGCCCGCCGCAGCAGCTGGTAAATGGGCTGGTGGAACGATTTTCCGAAGACGCAGAGTCGATCGTAGTCGAGCCATCCGTCGCGCAGGAGGAGGTTATTCAGCAGCGTCGTCTTGTCGCAGTCCGATTTTCCGATGATCAGACCTCGGATGGATCGCTGTGGGAGGAGAAAGTGATTTTGCCTACTCACGGTAGGCTCATCGTACGTTAGGTCTTCAACGTCCATTTATCTATATAAAATGGCAATGTACTGCTTGAAATGCAAAAGTAAGACGGTGACGAAAGGCTTGAGCGAGGTGGTGGCAAGCAACGGGAGGCTGCGGAAGGTCGGAAC
>MJUU01064087.1:12006-32407 GCA_002080025.1 Modiolus philippinarum
ATCATAGAGGATTTGTCATCTGAATTTATTGTTTAATTCTTGAATTCAGTTCAAACTATGATCTGTGTATGATTTCTAATATTGTGGACCTCACCTTTTTACTAAAGGGGAGGAGGGAGGGGGTCAGAATATCATAACACAGGGAGGTCAAACTATCATAGAGGATTTGTCATCTGAATTAAATGTTTGGTATAAGATCCTTGAACTCAGTTCAAACTATGATCTGTGTGTGATTTCTAATGTGGACCATAATATTTCACTAAAGGGGGAGGTCAAGACTAACATTGCTGACAGATACCTGTCAGTATACAGCAGTTCAGAAAATAAACATGTAAAAAGCTGTTTTTGGTGTCCACTGTAAAACATAAATCATACATGCACATAAAGAATAGACAACAAAATATGATACTTAAATGTCTTTATTAAATACATTTCACTATCCACACACAAACAAGTGCAGATAAATGAAATTTTCATACTAAGTTAGTAAACGACAGTGAATTTTGTAGATGATTTAACAAACAACATTAATTTCTAAAATCTTATTTTCACACTCAAAAATTTTAAATACCTTTAAAATTTATTTANTCACACCATCTCTCACATCCTTACACCACACCACATAATTTTCATGACATAAAATGTCCCAATCACGAGTATACATGTACAACGAATTAATCCAAAACAAAGCAAACACCTTTGGAACATTTTCATACATACAACAAAGGAACTAACAGTAACAACATAAAAT
The DNA here is from genome assembly GCA_002080025.1 of Modiolus philippinarum. Taxonomy (NCBI): domain Eukaryota; kingdom Metazoa; phylum Mollusca; class Bivalvia; order Mytilida; family Modiolidae; genus Modiolus; species Modiolus philippinarum. The sequence continues at coordinate 12,758 of MJUU01064087.1, forward strand.
GTTTAAAACGAAAACGTATGAAATATAGATATTCTACATAAAATCTTAAAATAATAAATATAAAATCTTTTTCATAAAAAAAAAACAATCAGTAATAAAATTAGTATAAAAATCTTCCTAAGAAGTTATTGGGTATGTCATTTCATACATGCAGTGAATTAACAATTTCAGTTAACAATAAATAATAATCTTCTATATCATATCATTCCACAAATTAACTACACTACATCCTGTCCAGTACTTGGCAAAACATATAATTACAATAGAGAGAGATCACATTGTCCTCTGCTATATTTCCAAGTAACAAGAAATAACAAGTGAGAATTTTCACTATACCACATCATGAGATTTAATAACTCTTTCACTTGTCATTCTCGAAAGTATATAAAGTGAAGACATCTAACAAAACTTGGCCAGGATCTGTTGTCAGGATCACTGCTAAGGAACTTGTGTAGACTGTTATACTCTTCTGAATCCATTGTCAGGTTGTGTTTAAAGTTCAATTCTGGTTAGCCATTTTATAGGTAGCAGGATTTTTGCTAAATATATCATTGGTAGACCAATGGAAACAAGTTAAGCATTAGTAAATTTCTGACATCATTACACAAGATATGATGGTCCCAAACAAGACAATAAAATGGTGTGAACACCTATTGTTAGTTGCATATTGTGATATCCTTATTAATAGCTAATAAAAACAAACTGTCATAGAATGATCTAGGTGGGTCACCTCTTTTAATCACCACTTTAATCAAAAGTTTAATTACCTTTGATCACCTATTTCCTTATTTTGAAATATTCATAAAATGACATATTATTTGGTCCAAAAATATTTTGTGAAATAAACTAAAATTCTGACAAATATCTGTAGAAAGTTGAATGCTTGTTCATTGCAATATAAACTCATTAAATAAAAATAGGCACAAAATATGTTTTCTTCTATTATCTCTTTTTTTTTCATTTAATGAACCATGTTAAATTTTTTGACTTGTGTAAAATAAGAATAATAAAATATTTCATTTTTAAAAAAAAATAAAGGAATTATTTTTGACCAACTAGCATTTATAAAAAAATTATTCATCTCATGTTACTTGATTATACAGTGAAGTATGTACATGGAACTATATCTTACTTACATCTATTGTCAATGTAAAGATTGGAGAGTATCATTAAAATACTCATTTGAAGGGAACGGTTTTGAAATTCACCATTGTAAAACATGTCTATACAAATTTATTTAAACATATCTATATTTTATGACCTAAAATAAATAACAATGCAAAAATTCTTGACAATCTGCATCAGATTAATAATTCATTTGAAAAAAATATATTTCCTGAATAGTGGTTACCCACTAGACTTGAAAATGATGAACAACAGAATGTTTTCAACTTATAAAATATACCTGAAAAATACATGCATTATTTATTAATTTCAATTATCGCCACACTAGTCTTCATTTTCTTAAACAGATGAGTGTAAATAAAAATTTCCTCTGTCTTCATACATTTTGTACATTTACATTTTAATTCCCTAAACAACATTTCTCATATAATATATACTTTCTAAAATATATTATTTCGTATTCTGATATGATGTCCCCTTTAACATCCTTTCCCTTATTGTCTTTCTATCCTTCAAGATAGTAAATCTAGAATGAAATGTAGATATACATTTTCCCCTTCATTGCAGTTTCTTATCATGCTTATATATTTTTTTCTAGATTGGGGTACAAATTTCATAATATTATGTTAAATTGACCCCCTCATCAATCGTTTTTTAGGGGGTTCAATATTTCGCGGGGGTCAATATATCATACAGGGGGAGGTCAGAATATGATAAGGGGGGGGGTCATTATTTCGCAGCGAAATATTGACCCCGGGGTCATTATATCGCGGGGGTCAAAATATCGTATGACACCGGTACTAGCAAAAGCCAGCGGTAGGGTTAAACCAGTTATTGAGTACCCAAACCTCCCCCTTTTCGATCAAGTTTCCCTATAGTATGGAAAAGATAGATCATTAACTCCATGAACACTGTCTTAAAACTGGAAAGAAAGGACAAAATGTAATTTTGAGAATAGAGTCAAGGAGTGCTCATCACTAAATTTCCAGCTTGCCAAAGGAGCCTAGTCTGCTGTAAAAGACAGTTACGCTATTGCACTACGGAAGGTAAAGTAAACATAAAACTCCCCCGAAGGGTTTGGTAAAGAATTATCATGTATTTCATTAGACAGTAGGCACTTACGCAGTATGAGTTAGATGCCAGTACACCCTTTCCATATAGTGTTGTTATCTTTTCCTGGATTGGAACTCTCCCATCAAATAGAGATACAAACACTCTTCGCTCCCGCTTATCACTCGATCTTTACACAACTTAGACTTTGAAAACTTTTTAATTCTAGCAAAATTAGTGCAGTGTAACAGTAAACAATAACCTAGTAATCTAAATATGAACAGTATTATGAACTGTGCTCAAGATGAACAACACTTTCGGAGTTCAGTTTATAACAGGAACTGGCTGATTGTATTTAAATGGAGAAACCGAAAACCGGACCTAATATGTTTTTAAAAAGGATTATACTTGTACAATTTTCAATTAATTTGAAACAAAAGTAAATTTAACGAATTCTTGCAGAATTCCCTATTCCCAAATTTTCTGGTTTTTTTTTAAAATTTGCATTTTTAACAACATTTCCGAAAAAAGGATGAGAAAAGTATTCATCTGGTGTATTAACTATAGAAAAAGGGAATTGTGTTTGATAGATATTGAATGATTTGTATTCCACTACGGAATATTTTATACTAAAGATTTCATACTGGTTGTCGTAAATGATAGGAACAAGAATTCTCCTGATGAAGATTTCAAATATAGATACTGCTGAGGTATTTTTTATTCTATGACATCAATTTTCGTGGTTTTTATTAAAACAACAATTTCGTAGGCACTTAAATTCGTGGTTTTAAATTTTTATGCATTAAAACTCAATGGAAAAAAAGCATTTCGTTGGGAACTTAATTTCGTGGTTTTAGCGAACAACGAAATCCACGAAAATTGGAACTCCACGAACAATAGTACTGTCACAGTAAAAACAGATATTATGACTGTATTTTGTACCAAGTTTTATATATATGGTCAAAGGTACGGGAGCAAATAGACAAAGGTTTATAATTCTAGAGTGACTTCCACAGTAAATTTGCATCGTGAGCGTATTGATGAAAAATGGACTACCTTAAAGTTTCAACTGTAGATGCTATCCTTTTTAACAAAGCTTGGGGTTAGTGTTAGCCATACCCATATTATGTCTTTTTCTCTCTGTTTTTCCGATGTTGCCATTGTCCTTGGATACTGGCGGTTCGGTTCTAACTCTCTTTACCATGCAGGTCGCTGACATTTGTATGATCTACGTAAGAGAAAATAAATGCTAAAAAATAGCCCATGGTGATGCATCTCTTGAATTGGAAAATATTTGCAGACTCTCAAGCAGTTATACAACTATACACACGACACATCAAAGTGTTTTAATTGCTTTTTATCGCAACTTATTAATAAAAAAACATCCATCGATGCAAAAAGTAACTTACATTTTATTTAAAGTTATTAACAACTTCAATATTTATTATGAATCAATGAATCAATATCAAATGAAAAACTAAACACAAAAATATTCCTATTATGTTCATACAGGATTATCAAGGTGATACTTAGAACGGCGACGTTGAACTAATTGTGTATTTTACTCTACCTTTTCGTGGACTCTCCTGTCTGCATATTTTCAAAATATCTGCACTTAGAAACGGCAGCAGAATACCGAAGGAACAAAGCAAAAAGTTAACTAAATCAAAGTCCAGAGACAACGCAAAAAGAAGACCACCAGAAGACGGAAGACCATAGACACCAAACATCACAAAACACACAAACATTATAACACAACACTAAAAATTAGGGATGTCAACGAATACTCGAGTACTCGAGTATTGCTAGGTACATACGAATATCGAATACCTGATTCCCACTCGAATACTCGGCACCACAACTGCCTTTCTTTTCGTCATCTTCACTGCTTCCGTATTTCAGAGAATATTAACCCCTCGATATACACATTTAATTAACAGATTATCTCCAAATATACTGAACATCTACAGAAAAGCACTACGAACATTTAAAATACAAAAAGGAAGGAAAATGTACACTTAGAATTTAAGTTATATTTTTTATTTTATAAAAATATGTGTTGCGCAAGAGTTTTTCACTGAAAATTGATTTTGATTTCACACCCAGACATTGTGTTGATTTTAGTATATAAGAACATGATAACCCCTTCTTCACGATAAAGTACAAGTCTACGGGATAATCAGACAAGCATGCTACTTCACAAAACAGGGTGTGAAAGATAAACTTGTATATAATTTCTCTTTGATTGAATCCTTTGAATTTTTGTAATAGTGCACTGACTGTGAATGGTACTTCTGTTATAAGCAGTATTGCAGCTATTTATCGTTGCAATGATAACTCTGTCTTAAGGATCTTGGTGTGTAGTAATTTTCATTTCATGCAAAAGGTCGCCGAGTACTTGAGTATACAAGAGTATTAAATCCGAGTACTTGAGTGGCATTTTTCAAATATTTTGACATCACTACTAAAAATTAAAGCACTAACAGTGTGAACTCTCAAAACATAGAGTGACATCACGTGCCCTGTATACTGCACCCGTCACACTTTCAGTGGGTCAATTCAGGGTAAAGTAAGGATTGGTAAATGGGGTGATAACAAAACAACCGAACAGAGTTGTACAGAGCCGACTTCATTGTTTATGTCCGTTTATTTAGTTCTCTCAGTTGCATTTCTCACAATTGACTCAGTCCTGTTGCCAACTGAATTTTACTGTTGTTACGATTGTTTCTTTATTTATCACATTGGCTGTAGGTGGAAGGTTTGGGCCCAATAAAACTAGTTTAACCCCGCCGCAGCAGGTTTGCGCCTGTTCTAAGTCAGGAAATGTATTAAGCCATTGTGTGTCTTGTCTGTTTTGTAGTTAGTTCACTTTATGTCTATGGGAGTCTAGGGTGATGTTTATTTCGCTGAACTTGATTACTCTTTATTTAGGGGCCAACTCCGACCTGCCGTTGGGTGTGGGATTTCCTCACCGTTCATTGAAGATCTTATGGTGGCTTTGAGTTGTTATTACTCCCCTTTGGGTCGTTGTCTCTTTGACACATTCCCCGTTTTCTTTCTTTTTCCCATTTCATGACACAAAAAGACAAATCAGGTTGAAACCACCGGTAATTGAGGTTATACCCTGTTATGCCTGTGTAAACTTATCGAAACTTTTTGCATACGTCCCACACTTTTTTCTCTTAACTAATTGATACTAAAACAATAAGTGTTGCAAGGAGGTCATGAAATATATAACAGTAAGTTAAATGTAAACCACCAAAATTGGGCTAAATCCAAACAAAACTAAAAACAGAACATCTGAAAGTGAAAGGTAAGAACGGGGTTAAAATTGCCAAATATTTCAACAGACAAGGTTTTTGTCAAGTGGATAAGAGATATAAAATGATTCTCGACACGCTTGGTGAAATATTATGAAATTGGTGTTTAGCAAGCCGAGAAATTTAATAATACTAGCCGATCTTGAACATTTTAAGAATTGAATAATTCGGGATAAGAAAGAAATAACTAAATACCGAGGTTACTGTGAATTTTGATTCTGCATATGCGCATTTCGACAACTTATGTCTCTTCAGTGCAGATAAAATCTAAACGTTTGGAAGACCATAAATTCAAAGATCTTTAAAAACTGGTAGAGAACAAATTACCAAATATGATCTAAATAGAAAGCCAAAATCAGCTAAAGACAGAGCTTTGCATAAGGGAGATACTCCTTAGTTTCAACAAAATTTACAAAAATTAGATATTGTAAGGTTCCAAATAGATTCGGCTTTCGGGTCAGCACCGAAGTTCTGACTACTGGGCTGGTGAATACCCTCGGGGACTAACAGTCCACCAGCAGAGGCATCGAATTGATTCGTGGTAGTGAAAGGAACGACAGTAAAGTATGCAAAGGAAACTGTACATGTCGGAAACTCAAGGTTTCGATTTTTTTCTGGAATGGAAGAAATCCCTTAAAGCTTATTACTGAGAGATATCATGCAGCTAGATAAAACGTGTAATCCTTCTCTTCCTCTTACTTTGATACGGATTGTAGCGTAAACATGTACTGCAACATTTCGGAATCGTTTCTTAATGGTCAGTTGACTAAAATAAAAGTTTTGTTATAAACAAGCGACGCGGAGGACTTCATTTAATCATATTGTTTGCGTTTTTTTGCATCTGACGATTTTATTTTCAGAGAAAATTAAATTTATGGCAGAAATTGCACGAAAAGGAAGGTTTCCTTGTAAACTAAACCTTATTAATGGACAGTTTTTGTATCAAGAATCCGGAACGTGTGAACTTGACAAGTCAGTTCCTTTACTACTAGAAGGAGAAACGAGTATGCAATTCGTCCTAGGTAATCCAGTATCAGGAGGTGATTAATTTGCTCTTAAAAATTCTTTTCACACATTTAGTATGATTTTACACAAAACTTAGAAATCGGGAATAGATTTCGAAAATGTAGAAAAACCTAAGTTTAAACAGTGCATTTTGTTATGTTGTATACGTGTTTCAAGGATTAACCTCTCATCAGCAGCATTATAATCAAATACTATGGAAAGCCATACTCCAAAAGTAGTCAAAACGAAGTATTCATTCCAAAATAGATATTGAAATAGGACGCCTCCATTACTAAGGACATCCACCAAGTTTAATACATGGAATGAAGTCTTAGTACTTATAATATCAAAACGGTGATTTCAGTAAGCTATAAGGTAAAATTTTCATGTAAGACAAGTCTGACTATTGAGCTGGAATCCCTATGGTCCACTAGTATCGACCGAGTGGTTTCAAAATACAGAAATACATAAGTTACAGAATAAACAGTAAATTATGTTATGCTTTACATGTGTTTCAAGTGGTTTCCTGTAATCAGTATTATTTGAATCAATCACTGTGGAAAGCCATAATCCACATAATCCAAATGAATATTAAAGCAAGGACCAAAATACATGACAATATTAGAATCATGTACAGACACAGAACGTAAACGACGTGGAAAAACACAACATAATACAAACGCCTTAAAAATTATACACTGAATAACAGTAAAAAATGAATGGACATACCAGAGTCTTTTTATATGGCGGAAATCATTGAATACTAAACTACAACAGAAACATATGCATACATTTGCATACCAAATAAAACAGCATTGCGAACAGAATCAAAGTGTTAAAAGTAAATCATAAATCAAAGTTTTATAATATATGGATACAATTATTTAAGTCTGTTTATCTTTGCTCTTCCCGGTGCACAAATTCACCGTCAACATATTTATTCTCTCCTCTGTTTATCTGTTGTGTTTGCGAAGGAGGAATTCAGTGGGTAAATATTTTTTTCTGTCTGAATATTCCGATCATGTTATGTGTTATAATTTCATTCCATGGAAAATGATGGATTACACCATTATATATACTACTTATCAATAATTGATAAAAGCAAGTTACTGTTATCATGAATACGTCAGTGAAAAAACCTTGTCTTTAGTACGCAACTGAGGCTTCCTACTTTTATTTCAAAACGCATTTGAAATTGATCATGCAAAATGTACGACTGGACCAGAGGTGCATTAGGATATTCTCCAGTAAATTAAAACTATAATTGTTTACATATTAGGCATTGTCCAGCAGCACAGCCATCGTCAATAATTCAGTCAATATAACTGTCCCCAGTGTAGACAAGATATTATAACATTGCACACTTTATAAGCAATTTTGTATTTGTTTTTGTGTCGAATAACACTATAAAGGACAAAATATAACACAAGCGGTAAGTAAACATGGAAAGAATATGGAGTAAATAAACATGATGCTTATTTCGCTGAACTTGATCACTCTTTATTTGAGGGGCCGACTCCGACCTGCCGTTGGGTGTGGCGTTTCCTCACTGTTCATTGAAGATCTTATGGTGGCTTTGAGTTCTTATTACTCCCCTTCGGGTCGTTCTCACTTTGACACATTCCCCGTTTCCCTTCTTTTTTCTATAAGAAAAAGTCTCTGCAAATACATTGTAGAACTATTAAATTTGACAACGCTTTTATTATTGATCTCCATCTCATGCCTTTAATTTGTATTTAAGTAATTCTAATATATTATTAGTAAGCAATAATTCAAATAATATAGTTTTTTTATCTTAGTTCCACATATTCGTAAAACTGAATAGAATTGAATAGTGCATCTTTGTTTTTTTTATATCTGGGGGTTCTGTTTTCTTAATATGAAGCCTTATCAAATTTAAGATAACAAAATATTGAAGTTACTGTAAATGTAGTTTCTACATATGGCCATTTCGACAACTTATGTCTCCTCAGTGCAGATAAAAAACTTAACATTTGGAAGACTATGTACTAAAAAATTTTTAAAAACTTATTGGAACAAATAACCAAATATGATCTAAATGTAAAGCCAAAATCAGCTAAAGACAAAGCTTTGCACGAGGGAGATACTCATAAGTTTTCAACAAAATTTACAAAAAAAAAAAAATAGATATTGCAAGTGTCCAAATAAAATCGGCTTTCAGGTCAACACCGAAGTACTGACTACTGGGTTAGTGAATACCCTCGGGACTTACAGTGCACCAGCAGTGGCATCGTCCCAGTGGTAACAAATAATTAAATACCAGAGTTACTGTAAATTTAGTTTCTGCATATGGCCATTTCGACAGCTAAATCTTCAAAAATTTTTTGTTAGGTTTAATATAAATTAAAGAAAACATAATCCATCAACATGGCTAACAGAATACACGAATAACAAAAGAGATAAACGCGGACGTCTTTAGATATCTAAACGTAGGTTCAGGTACTCGGGAATAATATTAATTTCTATGTTTTGTAAATTGAAATAGTTGAGATGCTGAACCATGTTGTTTCCATCCCAGAATTTCTACATGAAATACGTGTAGCAGTCGTCCTTGGTGTTGAAGGTTTTGATAAGACCCAGTGGAACAATTTTCAAGCTTTTATGTCAAACGTAGTCGGTCAATATATTGATTTTAGTCAGGAAACGTTTTTGGAAGGTAAGGCTTTTAGTTAATAGACTTGGTGTTGTTATTACACCCGGCACCTGAATAGGTTTTCAGGGGCTTTGGCTACAGAGCTGCCGGGCGCGTCCCCAGGTGGTGGATAGGGGAATGCCCTGTCTTTGCGGGGTAGTCAGGTCATAATACGGAAAGCATGACTGCGAACCATTGTAGCCAAACTGTGTGGAGAAACGCCACGCTCCATGCAGTATAAAGACCCCTTCTATATTTCTCTAAAGAGAGCAGACGCACTGGGTGTCGTATAGAAGGCTAAATTTCCTGCCCCTACCCATTTCTCCCCTTTTCCAGTGGCAATCAAAAGTCGTTGCCCCGGTTGTCCCTTCCACCTTTATTTCTTTCTTCTTTTACTTACAATTTGTTTTGAATTGATTAACTTGTTCTCGTCCTGATATAGCTGAAATATTGCTCATTGGACGTTAAACTCTAACTAATCAATCAATCAATACATCAAACATTATCTATTTTATTGGGTTTTGAATATATAACGGTTCTCGATTGAAAAGATCCCTGTTCAAACGAGGCCAGCTAAAAATACAAAACTGATATTACACAAACAGAAGTCCACTACTAGGATTGTTCCTTTTTCATCTTATTACAACTTCCATGAAGGTTAAAGACGGTGGAAATGTATGTTTTAACAGAGACTACAATAAATCAATACTAAAACAACAAGATATTTTACAATTATGACTTTTTGTAGAGGTGGATACGTTTTTTTATTGACCTGTAAACCAATATTACATGTAACCGACACCATCGGTCGAGGTGAAAGCTTAATCACCGACACAGGAGACAAGATTTTTTTTATTATATAGTTCAATACATTATGAAGTCACAGAGTGAATATTGCTCTAGCAGGTGAATAAGGTTTTTTATTCACCTCTAATGAATTTGTTGCAAATATAATGTAAAATTTGGATAATTATATGATAATATTTTTTATCATATACTAAGTTAAAATATGAATAAAATTCTACCCCAAGATAAAACTAGATGATTTCAACAAAAAATGACGTCGTTATCAACTTCTTTCGGTAATTGCTACTACTCGGAAGCTTGATCACATGCAAGTTCGTGTATTCCCGTAAAAACGAAAGATATTGCACACGATATTGTCAAATCAAATAAAGTACAACAACAAAATACTAATATTGCATGTCATAAGTATGAATATATTTTTCAGCTGAAAATTTCTTTAAGAGTGAAATATCATTACATGTTATTTTTCATATCACATCCTTCATCGACACTCGGTCATAAAATCATCCCTCGAGCCTGACGGCTCTTGGGCTGATATTACGACCTAGTACTGATAAAGGATATGATATGAAAAATGTAAATGTAATAATCTATAATTCTCAAATGATATGTGAAGTTTAAACTGGTTCTGACTAGGTCAATAAATTTTCATATTTAACAAATGTTGAATACAGCTCCGTGTTATTTCCCCCCAAATTTATTCGGAATAGAAATCTCGGTATTTATCATTTATCATTAGAGAAAAAAGATTACACCTTTTTATCATCATCTAATGACCCTATTTTATCCACTCTCGATAGTTAAATTCAAAAATTTAAAAAAAGCTCGGAAAGTTTGAAAGATCTAAAAAAATAACTATCTTTAGTGGATGTAAAATGGTTATAAGCGGGTCTGATCAAAATCAAAAACCTATCTATTCCGGCTTTTGGGATAATTGATTTTAAATGATATATAACATTTTCAGCAATCGAATATCAAAGCAAAAGGGAGAGAGAAAGGGAAGTCTAAAATAAATCATCCAAAATCATCCAAAACCACAAGAGTCCGGGTGTTATAAAAAGGAGCACAACATAAATCAGACATAACAAATAAAAATGAACAATACTACACAAAATCCAAAATACCAACAGAACGAAATCCGCAAAAACTGGAAGCGCCACCACCTTTTAAGAGGGAAGCATAATCAACTCCACGCGTGGATCATGTCATACGCCAAATGCAAAGTCCGATATTGACATAGTTGGTGTTTGTTTGGTAATAAGCTCTTGTTCTACTCAAAAATTTCAATTCTAATTTGTGTTATATGAACATGGCAACAATACGTCAAACCATGCCCGGCGACGACCACGACCGCGACAAAAAAAAAAAAAAAGAAAAAAAAAGAAAAAAAAATCCGAATACACAATTACAACAGTGGCCGTTAACTACCTTGTAAGACAGAAATTGCTAAACAAACTACAGGTACGCCAATCCCGAAAGAGTTGTGAAATGCAGACCCAACAAGCCAATTGTGTTCATAGTTGGAAAATCATAATCATCACGCCTGTCAAAAAGTTTTGCTTTCTGATGTCTATAGTTATCGATATACCGGGGTAAATGAGACATTTCTCGCTCATTTTGACATGCAAATCACAGATTATATTGGCTGCAGCCTAGCAAATCTTGAGTCGGGGTTTTCATCGTCTTTATAATTCAATGAAAATTTAGGACAACACGGACTGGCATGTGCAGCTATTTTTTAAATATACATGTATATAGGGATATTGCAAAGTGCAGAATTATACATCAGCAGTACACCTTCACAGGATACATTTGTCAAGCAACGTTTCCAAATGTCTTTGGAAGTATAAACATAAAGGTTTTTGAATCAGTAGCATAACTTTCTTTACTCTGTCATTGATATATTTCCGAAAATGCTAAGAGCAGAGCTTTGCAAGAAAATTTGTGGACAAACTACCATCAAGTTCCTTACTCCCCTTTGGCAGCTACATTAAGAAACTGTTAGAAAGTCCTAGATTCTTGCTCATATTGAGTTTTCCGTTTGGAATCGAAAGACCTATAGCTTATATTGTCTTAATTATAATAAACAAGGAGGGGATATGTAGAACACTCTCATGAGACACAGTGTCTACCAATACATACAGTAGTATATAATAGTTTTGTTATGGAAATTATTAAAATTACATGAATTCAAAACATGAGGTTGATACTCATGGTGGTCATTATTAAAGTGATTTGCATGCACGCGCTGTGATATGTACGTTATTGAAAGAAGGCTCGGTTAAACAATGAATCAAATTTTACTTTTATTTATTTTTTATTTGCGATTTTCGATATTATTCCACTCCACCAATGCTGTACTTCTACCGTGAATACAACTTTCAAATTAGTGTAAAAGATATTACATAACAACAAAACAACGGCAGTAAAATACCAACGGAACAAAGGAGTGGTATTTACAAAAATCGAAGTCAAAAGACATGGCAAAAACGAGAACACAGAAAACAATGACGTTAGACAACTACAATGCGCAGGAAAAACAAAAAAAAAACAAAAACAAAAAAGACAAAAAACAAAAAAAACAAAAAACAAAAAAAACAAAAGAAAAAACAAACAAACAAACAAACAAACAAACAAAACAAAACAGAACAAAAAACACTTCATTCAAAACCAATGCACTCACTGTGTGAAACTCCCATTAATCTGATAGTGACACCAGGTGCTCCGGATAAATGAGTTATTAAGAATATTTACAGGGGACCGGTTCATGTTGTCTGTGTGTATTTTAAATATGTTTTACAACACATACACACTGGTCAACGCGTAATCGGAAATTCGGTTGTTATCGGCAATTCGGTACAAGGAAAGCACTATTTGAAAAACGAAGGCATATTTGTTTTTAACAATTTTCACAAAAAGGCATAATTTAGCAAATATTGTTTATGACCTTTTGTACATAAATGATTACCCTTTATACAGACAAGAGCGCAACCACGTTACTCTCATCCAAAAGATTTACCGCTTTCCAAAAGTGATAATTTATAATTTTTGGGGCTATTTGTCGTGACATTTTTGATTTTTTATAAGTTAAACGCAATTAGATCCATAAATCAAGATAATTTATTTACTCAACTGTCTTTCCCAAACAGTTACATCAGCGGACTTAGATCAAAATTCTGATTAAGAGTTAAAAAACGAGTTTTGAAAGTGTTTGGTTAGGTGAAAACATGTTATCGGGAAACCGGTAGAAGTTGTAGGATAGCTCGGTTTTGACAGATTTACGTTATCGTAAACACAGGTTGAAAATGTTCCTTTTATCATGTGTAAAAGGGTGAAAGAATCATAAAAGTCATTCCAAACTAGTTGAATTCCTACAATTTATCTCTAGGAAGCCTGACAGCATAAAATGCAAGCTTTTTGTAGTAAAGTTTTAATATTGTTGAAGCTTTTATTTAATACGTTATATTGACATACGTTACGTACCGGCCACCTCTATCCTTGAATAAATGAAATATTTGCATCGTTTCAACGTGAGGGATTCACTGATGGCTAGTAATAGACAACAAAGTTTGTCTTCAAGTTTCAGGCATGAGAAATAGAATTTATGTAAAAATTAATGGAGTTCGTAACTTGTATGCCGGAGATACAAATACAAAATGGTATAGGAACAACAAGTCATACAAGGGAACGCGAAGTTGTGGTCGCAAGATCTGTTGAACGTGTCCCTTCTCTATGGAAACGGAATTCATCAAGGGTCCTGATGGTTCTTACAAAATCAGTTCTGGTTGTACTTGTATAAACAAGAATGTGATATATGCCATAGTATGTAGACGGTGTCACAAAATATATATTAGCGATACTTGCCGCAGACTCCAGGGGATCGCTTTGCTGTGCATCTTCGATCCATTACAGATCACAAAGACATACCCGTCGGTAAACATTTCAGGTTTCGCCAACATTCCATGGAGGACAGGAGCCTGACAGTCCCCACTCAGGTTGACAGTTTACGACAACACCGACAACAGTTAGAACAACAAATCTTATTCCACTATATATTTATAGCTTAACATATAACTAATTCTCATTGGCCAAGACTGCAACACGTGACTGTGAACAAAACATCGTGTCTCCCGCTGAACGTCGTGTCCAAATATCATATTCCCCTCATTCGAAATCCTCTAGATTTAACAAGAGTTATCATATAAATATCAGTGAGTGAGCAATATTAAAGAGGTGTTCCGAGTTGAGAAACAGCTTTTACCAAGCAAGACGACAATGAGCTGTAGTATTTTTTAAATAATAAGGTCTCTAAAAGTACAGTTGTTATATCAGTAATAACTTTGTGTTGTCATGTCAATTTCAAAAATCGATAAAACAAATTTATTTCAGCAGCGGAAATGCATTTTCTGACTGTTGCACATTTTGAGTTTTTGAGACCTTATAACTTCAGATTTTCACCGGTGGATGCGGCCTTCAAATACATGGGTTCCGATGGCGTTTCAGAATCAAGAAGAAATCTTACCAGTTTATGTCAAATTTTGCCTGAATTCTTCAAGACGATTCAAAAAATTTTAGAAAAATTGATGGGGCGGCACACCTCTACCATAGATCCCTCCGACAAAGATTTGTACATATTAAACGTTGAAGTGGAATAAAATATTTATTTCCCATGCATGATGAAGATATGAAGATTTGTTTACCCTCGGGGAATCATATTTCCCTCAGGCGAAGCCTTCGGGAAATATGATTCCCTCGGGTAAACAAATCTTCATATCTCCCACATGCATGGGAAATAAATGTATAATATTCAATCTGGGTAGCCAAACCCAAAAGGTATCAATATAAAAACTAGTGTTTAATGTTCAATCCTTGGACTGGTATCTTCAAATTCATTTAATTCTCAATTATATTTCTTATTGTAATAATTTTTAACATATATTTTTTAATCATTAGTTTTGGTCTCGTGCAGGGACTAAATTTCCTATCCCTACCCATTTATGATTTCATCCTATTTTTTTCTCTGCTCTAAACGGGGAACACCAAATTTATATACCTGTATTCCACCTGTGAGGTAACACTTCACATCTAAGCCATTTTGTTTCTATTCCATGGTCCCTTGAAGATATCAATGTGGATGATCTTGGCCCATCCGCATCTCTGTCTTTTGTTTTTCAATCATATTTTTACGTTTTGAAATAATATGTGTATATATTTATACTTCGACATTTTATCGCAGTTCGACAAAGTGTTCGTTTATTTATGCTTACACGAACTGCCTCACAGCACTCTCCATTTAAAAATATAGTTATCTTGTTGGAAAAACATGAAAGACATTATATTTGCCTAAGTTGTCATTATATATATACTTCGTTCTAGAACCACTATCATGATACTTTACACTTAAGGGGGGATCTGTATATTTGTACTTGGCATAAAGAGCATCAATATACCTTTTAGAGGCGTAACTATACCTCGATTGAATGATTGATTGATTAGTTAGAGTTTGACGTGCAGTGAGCAATATTTCAGCTATATCAGAACGAGAACACCTAAAATTAGAAAGAAATAACGATGGAAGGGACAACCGGGGCAAAGCGTTTTGATTGTCATTTGAAAAGGAGATAAATGGGTAGGGGCATAAAATTTAGCCTTCTTTACTAGTCCCATTGACTCTGCTCTCTTCAGAAAAATATAGAAAACTATATTTCGAGTTGCCATAACACTTGTGCACGCACGCACGCAGACACACACATACTCTTGAAAAATAGTGCAAACAATTCTGCGAGTCATACGTATTTGATCGCTGTAATAAACTCTGATGCAAGAGCAATAATCAACTGCATTGTTATACATATTTTAGACGGAAGATACTGTATAATAATGCTGGATCAAAATATAAGTGTCCTACATCGATTACTCATACTACTACTTGCAGAAGCATATAACGACGTAATACAACATAAACTGCAACACATGCACAGTACTAATTCTCCGCTGTGGTATTATCGCCAGAAAATACCTTTCCGGCCTGTTCCAAGGTTGTTCTTAACCTTAGGTCATCAAAGCTTCTCACACATATATATGATATACATTTCTTTTTCTCAGGACCAAGAACAAACATACTACACGTTTTATAGGTTTTACTTAAAGGCTCACAGTCTAAATAAATGGGAGCCATTGATATGTGACATAAAATAACGAGAGAGTCAACGTTAGTGCAACCATAAAGGTGAATAAGCGACCTGGTATGTAAAGAAACTCATGTTTTGTATTTGAATGAGCTATCTTTCCCTAAGATGCTGTATGGTCGCTAGCAGAAATTTATAGTGTACAAAAAATAATTACCAAATACTTTGTGTATTTACTTCACATGCTATATCCAAGAATGTTATTTGTAAGAATTCACTGCAATTAATTACCCCACATGTGTTAGGTAAGCAATCGCTTTCTATATAAGCATGATCATAATATGCATAACACTAAACACGAAAACTGCAATAAAAAACTCATATACCAGATCCAAAAAGACAAATAACAGCCAAACCTCACCTGTTAGTCACTTAATAAGGTTAGATTGGTCAAATAAAAGTGATAAAATACAAAAAATTATGTTATTTGTTGCATTTCAATTATCATTGACAACCTGTTTTTACTATAACGTAAACCGAGATATCCGATAACAAATGGAACTATTCAACCGGTTTTCCGATGATATCTTAAAATTGATAAAATGCAGTTTTCACTCTCAATATCAGTTCTTAGTAAAATTCTAATGACGTCAAATTATAAGCATTAACAAATGTTATGTAAATATGCTACTTTTAATTACAAGGGTCGTATGCAAAAATTGCCATTGGACAAAAACGTGCAAAATGTAACTAATTTCGACCTTAAAGGGTTATTAAAGCTTATACATACTTAAATAAGATTTAATGGCAATTGGCTAATGACCTGTATCAATTATTGCTCATAGAAAACCCTTTTAGTCTAACCTGGACCTCTCCTTACAGTTGTTATTTATGACAATCTACTTACCTGTCAAAACTTGGTGCTCACCGAATTGCCGATAACAACCGAATTGCCGATTACGCGTTGACCAGTGTGACATAGAGAAAATATGATTTCATATACCAGGCCTGAATCCAGTGTTTCCGACGTGTTTCGTCCTATGGTAATCTATGGAAAGACAGGTCCAGAAAGAGCCTGCCGTCTCCGTTGCACAACGGCACACAACAATGTCTGTTCGATGTGACCTTCTGCTTAGCGACAGCAAGCATTAAAACTATGCGTCCTTAGCCTCGGTTTGAAATCGGGGCGGGATTTATGAATATTTGATGAGAATGGAGTGTGATATAAGTGCTACAATTTACTTCCAAACCCGTTCAAAACTTTATTTTACTACCACAGGGGTACGGTCTCATATCTTCTGGCGAGGTATCGAAAGCTATTGCACGATTAACCTTGATATTCAACTTCAATAGAATAAAGTATTATATACAATGTATATATTATGATCTTCAGAGAAGGCGATATTTGTCCTTTTTATATTGACCATAGTACAAGACTGGATACGTCAGAAAACAGTAAATAAAACGTTTTTAAGGGGGTTCCCATAGTTCATCTCAAAAATCTTAAAGAACGTATTTTGCTGTACACTAGCCAGAAGTTATGTTATCCTTAGGTTTTATATCCCGCTGCCAAGGAAAATAAACAACGGTTCAAATGATAAAACAATGTTACCTCTCGTGGACTACACGAAGACATATGAATCAGCAAAATCTTATTGCTTGTATTATTGTCACTTTTTCGACATCATACTAACACTAGTCATATGTAGACTTTGCTGTTCACTGTGAATATCACCTGATCATTTGCGAAACAAATAAAAAATATTGCAAATTGAAAGAAGTGCGACTTGTTAAATTCAATGAGGTTATTTTGTCCTTTTTAAACAATTTTTCATTTTTTTATGAACAGCTATCTCGGTAATGCATCAAAGTGACAAACCCAGTAAAAAGCAGCAATATGAATACTTGCATTTCTTACCGAAAATTGAAGGATCAGATAGCCACCGTTATGAATCAATCCAAAAGGAGAAAATGTCATACGAGGAAGCAGAATATGCAGTTATTCCTGACCAGACGTATGAAAACTTGGCCTCTCAATCTCTTGAATGGAAGCGACAACTGAACATAGACTTGAAAGGAGATGTAAATAAGCACCCATGTGATAGCCAACATATAAGTTCTAACGAAAAGCTACCGCCATTGCCAGGACGAGGATCTGGCAGTACAGTTGCTGAACAAGACATGGCTTACAAACCAGAGCTACATAATTCTCAATCGGCAAAAACAGAGTTTACATGTTATATGCCTGAACAAAAAGGTAAACTGATAGAAAAGCAAACTACCGTACTATATTTTAACGTTCTGCAGATGGCCATTTCGACAACTTATGTCTCTATAGAAAAGGCACCAAAAGACAAAAGGATAAGTTAATGCAACTCTAAAATATAGTACATTTAGTTACAATTAGTTACAATAATTAAAGCTGAAACAATATGTCGACTAAGTTAAAGGGAGTAGGAAGGTACATTAAGGATGTATTTTGACCCTGTTAGATATGTAAAATTCAGAATTTTACAAATTTATTGAAAATTGTTTATACAAGATTTAAGTTTATCCAAGAGGATCCAAAACATCTGTTTTAAAAATTGGATTACACCTAACATAATTTTTTTCGTGCAAGTATGATCAATAGATATGGCATACTATATTGTTATGTAGAAAATTGGATAGAATTTGCCATATTTTCAAATAGTTTTTAGCACACTAAATAAACATTGTTTCTTTTATCTAGTGTGCTTATCGTATGAGGTGGTATCTTCTACAATCAAATCTCTTCTTTTATGGTGTGATTTTGCAAATGTTGCATTATCGACTTTCTTCAGTGCATATTAAGGAGTACATATTATATTTTTCTCTTTTCACTGAATTTATGGCG
The DNA here is from genome assembly GCA_002080025.1 of Modiolus philippinarum. Taxonomy (NCBI): domain Eukaryota; kingdom Metazoa; phylum Mollusca; class Bivalvia; order Mytilida; family Modiolidae; genus Modiolus; species Modiolus philippinarum. The sequence continues at coordinate 31,721 of MJUU01064087.1, forward strand.
TTAAATTATGCTTTTTCACATTATCAAATGTAATTGCACAAGCTAACATTAACTTCATGTGGAATTGGAATAGCATACAATGAACGCACTAAATGAAATAAAAGGTGTAACATGCTACATTGTATGTCGCCCCTTTTTTTGTTGTTTTTGTCGACATATGTCCATAACTTATTCGTTTTAGACTGACGGTTTGTTTCTCAATTACTTTACATTCACACCATACAAGACAACGGTTAATGTAGCAAAGTCACAATTTTCGCTCTATAAGAGTTTTAACACATTTTTTATGGATTTCCAAAGGTTTTGATTTGATCTGCAATGAAGATACCTAAGTTTCGGATATGCTTAAACTATATTCACAGGTTTTTTCATATACATTTTTAGATAAAAGAAAAAGTGTACCTTCCATAGCATAAAATAACACAATATAACATTAAATGAATAGATAACAGTTAACGTAGCATTGACACGTCAAACAATGAACGCACTTGATAAAAGAAAATGTGTACCATTTACACCATACAATGACACAAGATAGGTTACAATTGCGCAATTAATGTTGTTCGGAATGCATCTAGTTTTTTACCCCAAGATGAAATTCAGAATTAATCATTGCAGTACGTGCGATTGGTGGAAACTTATTATAACTAGTATGTCAATTGTTCGAAGAACAATTGATAGGTCTAT
>MJUU01064087.1:39268-65115 GCA_002080025.1 Modiolus philippinarum
AAAAAAAAAAACCGGTATGTACCCACCATTTCTTTTAAAATGCCTGTACCAAGTCAGGACCATTGCAGTCGATAATTTTCCCGGTGTTTGTTTTTACTTGCTTTGTCGTTTTACCAAAAATGACAAAAATACAATTGAGTGACTACAGAAGAGAAAATTACTACATGACATGATTTAATAAGCTAAATGTGTTTTATGACACACCTTACAAGTACATTAAAGTGAAAGTCCGCAAATTTTTACTTTTTACCTAATTCGATTCACTTTATATCGAAAATGCTTCATGCAAAATTACAGTGGTGTATCTTTTTTTATTAAGGGAGATATTTATAGTTTAAAGTTGACCGTAGTACAATTATGGGTATCACCATTTTGGATCGGAAGTGACGAAATATTGATACAAATTATTATGATTTGTATCACTAACAATTACGGAGAAGACAGATGCTGGGTAATCATGGGTTTGACCAAGAACCGGATAAATTTTCAAATTGAATTTACCAATAGATATTAAAATCAGTGATATGATCGTGAGCATGGCATACAAGTTAGAAATCGTGAAAGATATGATAAACATATCCCATATTTAGAAAATTCTACATTATTTTTCATTTCTTGTCGAAATTCAAGTTGAATAAGTTTTGCCTCTCGTTATCGAAAATACAAAAAATACTAGCCTCCTGTTCAAAGCTTAACTAAACGGATACATATTCTCTGTTTAGCTAGGATATATATATCAAGTTATTCGACGATTACGGTAAAAAGTATCCATAATCAGTAACAAAAATGCTAATTTTTCTGTTGATTTTTTTTTTAATAATAATCCATATGATGGTGCAGTATACAGTGCACATCAACGTGCTGCAGTAGAAAGCAAAAATTATAACTATGGTCTTCTTGTTAATGCATTACATACAGTGTACCCGATGAAACTTTAGCCTTGGATACAGGTGATAAATTGTTCAATTATGTAAGACTCAGGTACAGGTAAATTTTGTTAATTGGTACAATCAACACAGCTGTCCCTTGTTTTACAGATAGGGTCATAAATCATTCTTTTGTCACTTTAAAATGTTCATTAAGGTAAAATAAATCATCAATATTAGTAATTTCCCTTGAGTTCAGTAATTTTTGAAATGAGAAAAAAAATTGTCAGACTATAGAGAAGATATTCCATTTGATTTGATAACAACACGTGTTATTGAGAAAAATATGAAAAAAATCTTTATTCAAAACTAGTTTATGTCTTCTACATCTATCAAAATGATGCTTTTCACGTACGTTATCAATACCGGCGCAACATGCATAAGAGTAGAAAAGCAAAAGAAGACAATAAATTTGTCGGGCTGGCCGTAATTCACATTCTGCACTACCTATTTACTTTCCGAAAGAAAAAAAAAGAAAAATACGTTAGTATATTATAAGTTCAAAAAGACGAATGGGCAAGAAGTGAGATCGGTAAATGCTTTAATTTTGTAAATTCAGCATATATTTAAATGTACTACATCCTCTAGAGTGACGTCGAACTGTAATGCAACACTAAGACTTGAATTACCTAGATACCAGAAAACGTGTCCAATGACACACCTTAAAATAAACAGACTAGATAACAAATAATGTCTAGAATAACACATCATACTATGAAACGACTTAATGACAGAAAATTTATATAAAACTACATAAAAATCATTTGTACATGAGTAGAAGTGATCATGTGACCAAAATAAGAACTTGAACATTGAAAAGAATAAGTTATTTAATATCCAGTGGCCCCTAGCGTGCACTTTGCATTCTTGACAAAAAAGTTGAGCAACATCAATCGCAGCTAGAATATGTCATTGAAGGAACACATGTCGGGAGTGGTCATTGTGAAAAAAAAGTAAACCGGGTATGTCATTCAGTAGCCCGAAGTTTTCTTTCAGTTGACTCGATGAGTGCTCTCTGGTTGTTTACATGTTGCGACTGTTTTCTATGATAAGCAATGAAAGGAGAGGGTAAATGCACATGAGACAAAGTCTGTACAAGTGGATGGTAAAACCAAGCACTGGAACAACGCTTTTATTGTTGTTCTTCACCCTGACGCTACTATGATGCCTTCAACAATGAGCTTCGCTCATACTTCATAGCAAAATCAAGACGGCCCAAAGCAACGGTTTTAGCGGAATTCATTGCTAGATGTCGAGCAACGGTGCCCCCATTTTTCTTTACCCATGGATGCGGGATCGTTATCAAGCATAAAATCAATTGGCAAAGTTCTTAAAATCGCTGTCATCTGTTGTTCGACAAAAAGACTAATAGAAATCAATGGCAAAAATTTAACAACCACAGGGCACTTATCGAGTCAAGAGTAAGAAAAGTTGGAATAATAAAATCATAAGATGTGGGCATAATAAACAGGTGGTTAGAAGAACAATTTGAAATTACAAAAATTACAAAATAATAAAATGAAAAAAGAAAAAAACAAAAACAAAACTAAACAACAACCATTAAAAAAAACAAAAGCAAAAACAAAAAGACAAACAAAAAAAAACCAAACAAACAAACAAGCAAAAACAAAAATATGTAACTATGATATTCCAACTGTATGAGTATGAGAAATTCTATCCAGAATATTACATCATAATTGAAATGTAAATTTGTATAGATTTGTTAGACAATAACCGAGGACTTCCTCTCAATCCAGTGCTAGAACTCATGTTGAACTTAATGAGATGTTAGCAAAGCTAATTCTGGATGTTTCATAATGACCTCAATATAAAGGACAATACCCGATATCCTACAGTATAATTAACTTTGAAATTCAATTAAATGTAGAGTTAGATCTCTCGTGGAAAGTTCTGTCCTTGGCTTCTAGGTCATTTAGGATATTTGTACTATAATTAATGCTTAAAAGATAACAGGAAACACTTACAATGGCCGAACATTACAATAACATGCCACAATCCACCAGGGAACTGCACAAGAAAAACAATAACACGACAAAAGACAAACAGAGAAAACGATAGGAACTCGTGATTGCCGGACTTGGTACCGGCACTAGCAACAGCCAGCGGTAGGGTTAAACCGGTTTATTGGTACCAAAACTTCCCCTTTCTCTATTCCTATAGTATATGAACATACAAATAAAACCCAATACAGGTAGGCACTTACTCAAAGACCACAATCTTGGAAAGAAGAATAAAAAAACGTAATAGCTTTCAAACATATTTTGATGTGTTGTCATACAAATATTCTGATAATATCTGCACTGATGAAACATTACTCTTCCGAATGACTATCTACAGATCTGAATTTTACTGCTATTTCGAAATTAATTTTTCATTGTATTCTTGTAAAATAAAAATATCAGAATAATGTTAGCACCGAAATACTTGGTAATGAAATGATGTTATTTCTTGGGCGTTAGATCCAGCTTCAGTGATATCAATCCAGAAGTAATAATTATCAAGGCTTAACAAAACATGTGCATTTCGACAAATTATGTCTAAAATCAATTTTAAACATCTCAACATAATTTACCGGATTTGACTTTACTACCGGAGTTGACATGTTCAACACGGTGGGTGTCTTATAAGAAGCAGGAGATGCTTACTCTACCGGTGCACCTGATCTCACCCATGGTTTTTATTGTGTCCATGTTGTTCATTTTTTGTATATGTGCGTGTCTTCATTTTCTTTTCTGTGCCGTGCTCATGTTATGTCTTCGTTTCTTCGTTTTTCCGACGTTGCCATTGTCCTAAGATTGTTCTTTTCAGACTGACGGTTCGGTTCTCACTTACCTTAAACGATCTGCTAAGAGGGTCATACAAGTCTTGTAATTAAAGAAGGGATATGGAGTAAATGCATATCAGACAAAGTCTCTACAAGTATATGGTAAAACTAAGCAACGGAACAACGCTGTTATTGTTGTCTTTCATCTTGAAGTCACCATGAAGCCTTCAAAGTAGGAAATGCTGTTAGGAAAGGATTCTGGATTTTGGGTATATTGCATTTTTAACTATATCAGTTTTTCTCTGTTGAAATTCTGCTAAACTATGACTCAATGGCGATAATGTCACAATTTAGTGAAACAGTGACATACCTTTTGATTGTGCTTGCTTTTATTTTCCAGCGAGGCTGATTTTTGAAGGGAAAGGTAAGAGATCATAAAATAAAGGACGTTAGATACTTCTATTTCATTTATAGATATATCGATGGTGTTATTTCCATTTATGTTGCATCGGGGAATATATTCTTGAGCTTTGCTCACATTTTTCTAAATTTGTCTTGTTTCAGGCTACCAAGAAACAATAGATCACCGGAAATTAGAAACATTGACAATTACAGAAATTGGGATTGTCCTCAGACGTCTTCGTCTTGTCAGTTACATAGATAAATTTCAGGAAACAATGGTTGATGGAATTTAGTGATGATATTCTCCAGAAAGATTATGGCTTTAGTAACGTAGAGTGCATTCGGCTAATGAAATATATCAAAACCGGACATGTACCTAAGTAATATGAATTCAAGTACCATGCTAACAGTTTATATGAACTAAGGTTGTTACTTCATGTTGAGGCGAGCGACCATTTGCTGATACAGGTCGTTAGGTTGTGATATGCGTTCGTTGTGATATGCAAGGCGACCGTTGATGAAATGTATTCAAAATGCCCGAAATATTTGGTTCAACAAATAAACTTCAAACTTGATTCAGTTTTCGAACCTGGATAACAATTATATGATCTTTTTAAGTGTTTTAATAAAGTTTTGCTTGTTTGTATAGATGTTTCTTGATTTTGATGTAATATGAAAGTTTTATATAGCCACCAATGTTCAACAATGTATTTTTTTTTAATTCTTTAATCTAAAATACAAAACGAGAAACAATGTATCGTTCAAAATACCACTCTTAATAAAAATAGGGAAGCCTATTGGTAGTCAGTTATAAAGAAACAACCGGGCAGTGTAAGTGTGTGCTGTTGTGTTTGCATCGTTTTAAAATAAACAGGAAAACCTGCTCGTTTTGTATAAAAATGTTTATTTGTTTAATGAGTTGAAACTAATAAATAGACAGCGCTGTATTATTGATTGATCAAAAAGAAACATTAAATCTGAAAATTTCAAGAGCAAAATTACTGTTTGATCTATGAAAATGTAAAAAAGTTTTAGTTGCAAGTTGCTAAATTCCTATAATGATCTAAGAAGAATTTGCGGGATATGATTCAGTCTCAATCGTTTTTTTATTAATATGCTTTCTGGATAGTACAAATAGAAATGATGCTAGCATAACATAAGGGAAAATGCTTAACCACTCTGAAGAATAGAAATGTTCTACACACTCAAGAAAAGGCTATTGTTTGCAGTAAAAACTACTTTAATCACGATTGACTCATATTCTACGTATTAGCTGTCTATTTTACCCGACGTTGATGAACAAATCTTAATATTGACATTCCTGCAAGTTTCTGTATTTGTAATCTATATTACTGAAAAAAAACGAAGTCCGATTTTCTAGGCAGCATGACATTTTCACAACAAATCAATTAATTAAACTTCTTGATACCATAGTTAAAATTGAAAATTTCATCGATCCAAACATCAATGATTTCTTAATTGATAATTAACGAACTAATTAATAGTACGTAGCCTTAATCGGATGTCGGTTTTATATTAAGTTTTCAGTTTGGAGTAATCTTAAATTTTCGGTTTTTAAAATTGTTCAATAATTTTCATATTATTGATGAAATTGTGTTTATTTTGATATTGAATTACAGTAAAAATTATATATTTTCATATTCTTATATAATTATATTAAGTTTTGATCATTTAAATAGAATATTTGTATTTTAAAACATTAGTCTTAAGGATTTATAGAATGGTATTTGTTTTTTTATATCGTTCAAGTTGACAACGAGCTGTCTACTAAACATCTTCAGAGAGTATACATGTACATTTCGTATACAATTTAACAAATATATATTATTGATATAGAGAAGTTGAAATATTAGCATACGTGTTGTAATCCTGTTTCTGTGATACGATTAATTTCAACTGGTTCGGAATATTACAGTCTAAATTAGAATCCCAAATAGCTGCCATTATTTTTTTGCGTCCGTCCAAATCTGAACATCACTTTGTGTGTCGGTCGTTCCTGCCGCAAAATAGCTTTGTGCCTTATCCACTACACGGAAACGCTCTCGGCAATTCTTTGTTCGAAGCCATAGAACCCGTCCAAAGTTCTATATACCGCGATTGTCCGGGTATCCTCTAGTAAATTACTAATTTATAATAATTTTCCAAAACACCGTGATCAAGGAATCGAAACATAAATATAAATAAAAACACAAGATCCTGTTCATTACCATACTTTTTAGACTAGAGATAGTTATTTTTTTTAATTTCATTGCCAAGTTTGCCGAGCTTTTTGCTTTTTAATAAGGGGGGGGGGGTTAAGGGGTCCCCAACACGAAAAAACGTGCTAAGAAATTGCCGAAAACGAAACACGAGTGATAAAACATTTCCAATCACGAAACAAAGAATATTGCTGCTCGTAGTTCGCCGCAAATTTGAGAAGTCATTATCATTTATGAGGGGAGCCGGAGGGGTCTCATCCTGTAATCCGACTTTATTTTTTTTTCTAAATCCCGAAATCCCGAACTACAAAGAAACTTTAAGACTGATGAAATCCCGATTCCTGGTGAATTTATTTCCCGAGATCCCGGGTTTAAATCATAAAAATCCCGAAATCCCGAGCTTTAAAACATCATTCCAATTCCGACATCACGGAAAGGGGATGGCTCTCCCTCATTTGTGGTAATTTATGCATTTTATTTAGAGTGTTTTACCCGAAAGATCTTAAAATCAATGAAAATCTGTGAAATTTTGCTCTGTGATACTTCTGGTCCCGTTACAATTCTAATTGTATTAATGAGCACGCACGAGATATAAAATATCAAAAACGAATCACGAGCTAAAAATATGGACAAAAACGAGGCACGTGAAATAATGCCAACACGAAAACAGCAGGAATAAAAACTCAAAACTCGAAAACACGAATTCATAAAACGCCAAAAATTTGCACGAAAATAACCCTTAACACCCTCTAATAAAAATGTAAACTTCCTTTATTGGGAGTGGATTAAATATGGTCATAATAGGGATCAAATTGTGTAATCATTTTTTTCCAATGACAAATGTTAAATTGTCTTCCGAATAGATTTTTCGGGAAACGGTGACATTATTTCAACATATACTGAATATGAAAGTTTGTCAAAAACAGTTTAGCCGTCATCAGAAAAAAAAATGCATGACTGTTATATGGTCTCTATAAATTTTGCATAATTACTATTGTGAAATTAATTGGCAAGTTAGGTTGCACAGTTAGAACTGATTGGAAATCCCACAATCTACTGAAACATTATCTTACCAGAATCGACGGCATATTTTCGAACAAAAATCCATGATGCTGGAAATAAATATAGCAATACATAATATTACATCGGCAAACGAATACCGCAGCAAAAATGATGTAAAGGGGGATTCCAAAATCAAAAATTTAAATCACGGCAAAGTAAATCCAAAACAAATTGACACAGCATGGCAAAGACAAAACAAATAAGCAAGAACGCCTCAAAACTAAAACACTACGTGATTTCAATTAACCAACTCTTAAAAATTTATTTTGTGATGTTGATTGTCACTTAATCCAGATTTTCCAGATAGGCGAGTGTTATTCTTTGCTATTTGAAATCATTAGATTTTCGTTTTAATACAAGTGTAACAAATACATAACCTGGGTAAATGCCGAAGCTACAAACAAAAGTAAGAAATAAAAAAAAAGAAATATATAAAAAAAACAAAACCTAACAAGTGAATATAACGACACAAAGACATGATAACAACCAAAACGAAATAAGCAACAAGACACATGGAATAATCAAGCACAAATCAGAGAGCATGCACATTGTATCAAAAACATGATCGTTTTTCTGGGGATTTGCTTTTCAATACTGGAATGACTATCAAAATAACATTTATTTTAGTGAAAACTAAGGAGTATCTCCCTCATGCAAAGCTCTGTCCATAGCTGATTTTGGCTTTAAATTTAGATCACTTTGGTTATTTGTTCTCTGTCAGTTTTTAAACATATTTGAGTTTATGGTCTTCCAAACGTTTAGATTTTATTTGCACTGATGAGACATAAGTTGNGTAAGATTCGTTGGTAGAAAATATCTGTTCCTTGCTCCAACGTTGGATTACGTCATTTTTCCTCCGATTGACCCCAGATGACCTCGTCGAAATGACGAGTCAAATCCGGAATGGAAACGATGCGCGACCCATGTATAAAGACACATGGAATAATCAAGCACAAATCAGAGAGCATGCAAATTGTATCAAAAACATGATCGTTTTTCTGGGGATTTGCTTTTCAATACTGGAATGACTATTAAAATAACATTTATAATCAAGTTGCTGCAGAGGAACTACAATTCGACACCCAATGTCTATTTAAGGTGGTACGGGGGTCTAAAAAATATCACATGCGCAAGAATAATGCGCAGTTTTAAACTCCAGTACTACCTCTAAACAAGATTTAAGCGAAATATAAATCTTTTATGAACAGTAAGATTTCTCGTTTCGATAAAGCAATAACTTCTTGTAAACACCTTGAATGAACAAATAAAGGGATTTTATTGCAGACAAAAATAAATTAAATCTGATTTACAAACAACGGCAGTAGAATACCGAAGGAACAAAGGGGTGATATTCACAAAAATCGAAGTCCAAAGACAGGGCAAAAACGAGAACACAGAAAACAATGACGTTAGACACAAAAACAATGACGCCAGACAGACACAAAGCACAGAACCAGAAACCACAACATTCAGAACAAAGGCACTCACAGTGTGAACTCCAGTGAAACTGAGAGTGACATCAGGTGCTCCGGAAGGGTAAGCATGTCCTGCTCTGTTAACAGCACCCGTCAGACTGTGAGTGATTCAATCCGGGAAAATGTCAAAGTCGGTAGTCAAATCCGGGAAGACGTGAATCTAGCTGAAAATGTCCACTTAAAGAATTCTTGAAACATATACCTATTATATCAGATGGACATATTAAAAGTTAATATGCTTTCTACGATGTGTATACATCCGCGAACGAATACCGAGGCAAAGAGCCGAGAAATGGGAAAGTTTCAAAACTCCAAAAGAAACAACGTAAACTGAGACAACATACCAAAGAGAAAACAAAAATAACAAAAATGTACAAGAACACAACACCACTAGGGTAGCAGCAGTGTGAACCTAAACAATAACTGGAGGTATAATTAGGTGCTTCGGAACCACACCGTCAATGAAACATTTGGATTTTAAAACTCGGTAATACACTCTTGATATACTCAAAAAGCCTGTTCTCATTTGTAGAATAGATACTCTAATGATGGTGGCGACTGAAGAACCTCTGTAGTGACGATTGCAACAGTGATCAAAGTTACATTAATGTATAAGTTAATTTCTTTCTGTTAAAAACAGGTATAACAACAGCTGGTTCCTGGGCACTGTTCTTCATAGGTTAAGTTACAAATAAAGAAGCAAGAATAATACTCCAATGAATCGTAGTAATATATTTTTATTAAATTTTCATAGATATTTTTTCAAACGTTGTTTCCGTTTATTGTTTGTGCAAATACAATTACGATCAGTTGAGATTTGATTTGATCACGTGACAATAAATCTCAACTCAAAACCGTTGTAATTAATTATTAAAATATAACGGTATTTTAAAAAAAGTAGATGCATCGGTTAATTTCCTAATATAGCGATAGGAGTTTAAGATTTGATATTTACCTAAAACTGTCCTATTTCCTAATTTCACGTTAACGTTTTTGTTTCGAGATTTCCACAATTTTTTTTTATTTCCGCTGGCGAAAATTTTAAGGGACCATCACTACCATAGGAGCGATCTTCGCTCGCTTACTAATTGGTAAATCTCGGTTAGAGAGGGTGATATTTTCCGAGTTCGGCAAACTTCGTTCTCAGCATGTGATATTTTCGTTGCTACGCAGAAATATCAAATGTTGCAAGGGGAAGCCGGAGCAAACAAAAAATACTGCATTGCCACATTCAGGAGAACCAAAGAAATGACTGGATTTAATCAGAAATTTGCATTAATTATAATAATATAAACATACTGCCTTCAGTGGAGGCTGTTATAGTAGATTACCACACGAAGAAAAAAAAAATATAACATGAAGAAAAATATCGCCCGAGACAGAGTCACAACTTTTAGGTTAATATTTGGAAACCCTTAAAACTCAGTCAAAACATTTTTCTCTGCCGTATACTTATGGAACACTGGAACCAATCAAATGACTAGATTAAATCAGAAATTCGCATAAATTATAATAATGCATTATATTTCATATCACATACTAAATATATCCCTTTTCTTGGACATGTAAGGTAAAATGCTTCAAAAAGTAACTATAATGGACATGCATGTTGTGCATATTAAACCGTATTCATTTTGATACATGTAGTTGGAATAAATAAAGTTGATAGATAAGAAATGTAACTTAAATATGTTATATTTTCCAAAAATCATATGGAAAAGGTATCACAAACGTCTCTTCACAAACAAAAAGTTATTGACTAAATACCGGAGTAACTGTGAATTTAAATTCTGAACAAATGAGACACAGGTTTTAAATCAAAATAAATCATTAAAGAAAAGATAACATGACACATGTATAATGGCCGAAAATTACAATCACATTCCACAATCTACCTGGGAAATGAACAAGAATAACAATTAAAAGACAAAAGACAAACAGCCAATTATAGGAACTCCGGAAAACCAAACTTTGTACCAGCACTAGCAAGAGGTAGCTGTAAGATTAAACCAGTTTATGGGTATCCAAACCTCCCCTTTCTGTATCTCATTTCTATATAGCATAATAAACATGCAAATAAAACCCAATCCAGTTAGGGTTAGGGTCCAGGTTGATCACTAACTCTGAGATCACAATCTGGAAAATGAAAGAATAAGACAAAACGTAATTTATAAAGATGGGTCAAGGAGTGCTTGCCGCTAAACTGCCGGCAAGCTCAAGGAGCCTAGTCTGCTGGTAAAATACAGTCGCACTACGGAATAAAAATCAAATTCAAAACTTCCCGAAGGGTTTGGTCAAGAATCATCATGGATTTCAGTAAACATAAATATATCAGGGCAATCGTCAGGTCACTAGACCCTAAAGCCAATTTAACAGAATCATGAAGAATATCCGGTCAATACCCCTATTACGTAAAGAATGTAAGTTACGTCCCAAGTTTATCTAATTTTTATGTCTGTTTTTTTAACATTTCCATAAAACGAGTTTGAGAAATGCCCTTAGTAATAAACTGTTCATATTTAGATATCAAATGTTCATATCTTCCATAAAACTTCTTAAATGCGTTTAACAACTATGAAATATGTAACCTTGTTTTAAAAGTTTGGATGTGAAAGTAAGGTTACGTTCATAATAATCGTCAAGAGTAGAACAGAAGCATACTATCTGAGATATATACACACAGTATGATTGAGCTACATGAACGTCGCCATCAAGAAAAGGGAAATTATTAAAGTGAAATCAAGATCATCTCTTTAATCGTAAATTTTAGTTTTAATTTTTCCAGAGTCCACGATGATATTAAATCCAGAAATGTGCAGTATTTAGAATCCTTGTTTGCTTCATTAAGTTTCAGTTCTTGTGGTTACACGAGGTCGACATAGTCTAAAAACTTTGCACTGTCAATAGTAAGTATATCGACAATATATATAGTCTAAAAACTGGGGATTATCAATAGTAAGGATATCGTCGATATACCTGCCATTATCGTTGAAAATTGAAATAAGTTGATCACTGTTTTGTACGGTTCCACATTGCAGTTTTTTCATAAAGTCCCGTTCGTATTAGAACAGAAAAATTTTGCGATGAATTCTGCGGAATTCCAATGACCTGTTGATAAACGATGTCGCCAAAACAAACAAAAAATGTTGTCTATCGAAAGATTCAGTGCCTTAATCATGTCATTGTGATATTGAAATTTACCTGTTCCATTGCACAGTTGATCGTGATTAATCATGATATTCCACAGTAAGGTTGATTGACGTTTCCATGACACACCCCTTCCACTTATACATTCCACACCCCTTTTGGATGTCATTATTGACTTAAATCATGTCAATCAAATATAATAAAGCAATTATGGCAGTTATATACTCGATCAATATGGGGTTTAACGAATCGCAAAAAATACTACCGAACTCTGGTAAACCCTCGTTCTGTATTGCTCCGTTAAACCCATATTGAACTTAGTGCCAGAATAGTATATTATTGCATTTTATAATTACATATGCAGAGTATGTACATGTATTCAGTAATGAACAACGCCTACTCACTATATAACTTTTCTGTATATTTCATCAATTTTATTATCAATGTATCGATATTGTCAGCCATTTTCTGAGTTTGAAAAATTTTCCTTCTTCTAATATTCCAGAATCAATGAGTCATTTTCTTTAATGTTGTAACTATATAGTGTTGTTTGTGTAAAATGATAACCAAGTAGATTAAAATTGTATTAGCTATAGACAGAAGAGACAAAGATCTACATTAAAAAAACATTGTGGTACAGAATTTTCAAAATGGATGGATTGGCTTGATTACCAAGATTTTTTTATTTATCAAAACATGGACTTCTTGTAGTTCCACCTGACTTGATTTAAGATTTGTGTAAGTCATTAGAATTTAGAATATGTTTATCTTATGTACTAGTGTTTGTTTCCTGTCTTTCGGACATTTTACGAATTTGTTATATGTTGTTTGAAGTTTCTTCTAGCGACTGCATACTCCATATTTCAGGTGTAAAAATGTACAATAAACATTTCTACAATTGACAATAGTCTTTACTATGGAAGCATCCGGAAGAAATAAACGTTAAAAAAGAGAAGCCCGTTAATAGAGCCGCACCGACAAAAGATGTGTACAGAGTGGGCATAAAAACAATAAAACCCAAAGTACCATTAGGTGGCCAAAGAGATGAGGATGATCTGCTATTAATGAAAGTTCAATGAGGAATTCAATTGACTAAAGTGATATTGGAGTGTAATAAGTTCTTAATATATGATTTTAAAGAAATTCTTTTAATAACAAATGATTTGTTATACTTAAATTTTTATCACTAGGACACACCAATAAAAAAACACCTGTCATGTCACTTCATACTATACAACAGTCGTTTTTGACAACCATCATTCTGGTTTTATGTGAAATAGTTCCGGGCGATACTGAAGATGATGGCTGCGTTTCTGGCTTCTTCACCGTCAACTGCAAAAACCGGTCATTGACGGATGTTCCAAGGTTTAGGAATCCTGGCATGATTTTCCAGTTGTAAGTAACTTATGTGTTAAATTAATTGTTGCAATTTTGAGCAATGTGTTATTTTTCCATGTAATAAGAAATCAGGATTTTTAGTAACAGTGTGACAGGTGCCATGCGTGCAGTAGATCATGTTTACCCTTCGAAGCCTCATTGTTGTGAGTGACCAATCTCTTAATGCTTTAGTTCTGTGGCGTATTGTTGTTAATTTCTGTTTAAACGTCTGCCTCCATCTGAGTTACATCTAATTCTTTTGTAATTAAGGTAATGCCAGAAACAGCTAATGTGGCTGAAACAAGAGCTAAGTTTCATATTATATCATCTAATATCTCACCTAACATACTGATATACACAGGCAGATGCAAGGTGACTAGTATTACAAACAAATAAATTATTTTTTTTTCAACGATGGGTAGAATATTTGTATGAAGGAATTGTTTAAGTTAACAAGAAACACCTACAATGGCCGAAAATCACAATCACATGCCACAATCTATCAGGGAACTACACAAGAAGAAAACAATAAAAAGACAAAAAAAACCAAAAACAACTGTATACAATGAATAGAATTGGAGATAGACGGACATGGGGTTAAACCAGTTAATTGATACCCAAAGGCCCTTTTCTCTATCCCGTTTCCCTATAGCACATCAAACATACAAATAAAACCTATTACAGGTAGACTACTAACAAGACCACAATAAATACCAAAACTTATGTAGACTTGCATACCTATTTAAGAGGAGCAGGGTATTAGATAATTTTGGTTACCACTTGGTATGATTTACACAGCAATCAACTGAATTGTAGCATGTATAAAGGGGTATGAATATAGGTGAAATCTATATGTATAGTAAATATAAGACAAGGTCAAAGATAAGTAGCAAATAAGCCGCAACAATGACATATTTTTTTTTTTGGTGTCTTAATATCAAGATTTTATGAGGTCAACATTCACTTCATTTTTCTATTTTACTCAGTTCTAAAGGTTTATATTGATAAAAATTACTTATTTTCAGTTATAGACAAATTGCTATGTGTTATATTCACCGAATGTATTGTATTATCGCTTTTTTTGTAGTATGTATTCTTTGATCTTGGTTTCACTTTCGCAATGCGTTCATAGGAAATCAATTTCCCACTGAGAGAAAACACAGCCAGTTGCCATTTGGGACTTTTTGTCACATTTTATATTAAGATATTTTATTTGTTTTGTCTTTGCCAAGCTGTCCTGATTCGTTTTGGATATGAATTTGCCGTGATTTTGGATTTTTTATTTTGGAATTTCCCCTTTCTCTATTTTTGCTTCAGTATTCATTTGTCGATGTATATTTAAGATTGCAGTATAAAAAGAATTTATGTGTAGGGTCGCTGAATATTCAATTTATAAGAAAACTAGTATGAAGATTAAAACACATTTGCAAAGCGAGCTTCAGCCAGAATTTCGTGCCAACATGAATACATATGTGTGTGTTTCTTTTAAAATCAAGTTATGATTGATCCAAAAATTCAATCTGTCTGTGAGAAAATTTTGAGAATGTAAATTAAAATTAAAATTGTAGAGTTTTAATATACAATGTACATTAATTCCAATTTATTGTTTAATTATGTCCATATATGATATAAATTCAACGATATACCAAACGGTTTCTCTTGTTTCAGATCTCTGTCATACAATAAGCTGTCAAATATATCTGCTGGAGTATTTGATTCATTAACAAGCCTTAGTTTTCTGTAAGTACAAAAATGTATTCCCGTCATTCAAACATATCCCCAAGACAGGAAATTTGTACTCAAACATATACCTAAGAAAGGTATTAATACTCAAACATGCACCAAAGAAAGGTTATTGTACTCAAACATATACCAAATACAAAAAAACGAAGTTCCATAAAAAACAGTAAATTTCGATATGCTGTACACGTGTTTCAATGAGTAACCTCCCATCAGCAGCATTAAAATCAAATGATGTGGGAAGTCATAATCCAAAACTAATCCAGAAAGAAGTACACATTTTCAAAAATATCGAAATAGGTATTTGTACTCAAACATTACCCAAGACAGGTATCTGTACTCAAACATATACCCAGAGAGGTATTTATATGCAAACTTATACACAGGACATGTATTTGTACTAAAGCATATACACAAGCCAGGTATTTGTACTCAAACATATACCAGAGACAGACATTTGTATTCAAGCATATACCACAGACAAGCATTTATACTCATATATATTTCTAAGACAGGTATTTGTACTCAAGCATATATCCGAGACAGGTATTTATACTCAAACATATACCTAAGACATGTATTGGTATACTTGCTTCAAATCATTAGTAGATATATAAACAATATACGTAAAGTGTCTTCAAATATGAGATTTATTTGCATGATCTTTAGAAACAGAAAAAATGCGAGCTTCATCGTAAATTGTTTTTATACTGCAATCTTAAAATATTAGTAACTTTATTTAAAATGACTTGAAAATTGTTTCACTACATGTATAAAATGTTACAACAATTCCCAGAATGCAACCCCACTGTTTCTGTAAGTAGCTAGGATAGATATTACCTGTTAGTTCCTGTGAAAGTGAAATTAACACCATGAAAAAGATCACAATGAAAGGTGAATAAAATTGCTTGTTTATTTTATTATATCTGTAAAATAATTAAATTAATTTCAATATTTATTTTTCAACAGATTTAGCTAATAAACTGAGAGAAATAAAATTATCGAGTGAGTGTTGACGTCATACAAAAAAAATGATACACAGAAAACTGTCATCTTGGCCTTTAAGGCGTGGCTTAAATGCTTTATAATGCTAGTAGACGTATAAACTTCATCATTATACGTACCCCTTTATACGTGATTGAAATAACCTAAATTTGTAATATAAATCGATTTTTACACTCACTGGTTCTTGACACGTTACATGTTCTTATTGAGTATAACTTGAGTGTAACAGTAACATTTTATTTGGTAGAACAATGAACAAAGGAAGGGAAAAGTAAAAAATAAAACATAAAATGTATCATAGGAAAGTATGTCTTACTACAACGTTTTCGCCAATGTGCCGATGTTAGACATTTATTTATTTATTTTTTTGACAACTTTGGCACACGAAGTCGAATTTTCTATTGTTGAACGAATTCATAACGACTAAATAACTAATGATCTATAACGCATGAAAAACTTGTGAATTTCTTACATGCTCACATACGAGTGACAGTGTGTGGCAACGGCTAAAAATGTATCAATACGGTACATGACGTATGTATGGATATCGGATAAACAATGTCTTTAAACCATACATCCAGCTAATGCATAGCGTGTTAGACCCAATTTGCGAAGGGCAACTTTGTTTCCTTATTCCAAGGTCGTTATCATAGGTAGGCACCGATATATATATATATATGCATTTAAAAAGACGTACATAGTTGCAAGGGGGAGAAAAGGAGATCACAAAGATGTATGAATTACAAAAATATAAGTCCAGAGTTAACGAATATCGAAAAAAGCGTTGTTCCAGTGCTTGGGTTTACAATGTTTTTGTGCACCAAACGACAAAAACATTTCACCTGTAGGACAAAACAATATTATGGCTTTGACATATAACACAATCTGGGCACACAGAAGCTATTGGTAGTCGTCATATAAGCGAGAGATTGATTCATCATTAAACCTGGTTTAACTCACCATTTTATTTATAAAATGCCCGTTCCAAGTCGGAAATAAACGGCATGCCTAAAATGTTCCGTGTTTGGTAGTGTATTCTCGATTCTGTCCTACGTTTCATTGATTTTCCTTACTGGTCTTCAAATCTAACTGATTCGGACTTTTTTGTCACTTTTATTTGTTGAGACATTGTCTCATGTGCATTTATTTCATTAATTCCATTGTTTACAACGGCAGTAGAATACCGAATTAAGGAACAAGGGAAGCGATGACCACAAAAATCGAAGTCCAAAAACATGGCAAAAACGGTAACAGATAAAAACAAAGACAAAACAAGGACGTGAGACAGCTACAATGCACGGAAATAAACAGATAACATTTAGAACTAATTTAAGGCACTCATAGTGTGAACTCCCATGAAAACCGGGAGTGACATCAGGTGCTGCGGAAGGGTAAGCATGTCCTGCCCCGCCAACGACACCCGTCACACTATCAGTGAGGCAAATGTTGTTTTGAAAGATCTGTTTGGCAGCGGATTGGTTGATGCCATTTTCTAACCCTTATACAAAACCAATTGAAATCCATGGTACATGTTACTTCTCTAACTTCTTTACATGGCGCCTCAGGCTGATATGGGGGTCTCGGGATGATAACCGTGCTGATATGGAAAAGGCCATGTATTAATCTCTGTATATCGACCTTAGAGATGCATATTGACCAACAGCGAATGTCAGTATGATGTTATATCGACCAAGAAATGCATATCAAAATCCACCTTCGGTTTCGATCCATATGCATCTCTCAGGTCGATCACATCATATTGTCCTATCCAAAGGCTATAACTGTACATTCTAATATGACGCTTTGCGTATAAAATCAGTATATATTCAAGTTCCCAGGAATTTTGTTTAATTAGTCGATTTAAAGTCATTGGGTCTCTTTATTTCAACAAAGGACCACACTTGCCTTTAAGGACCATGGTTATGAAAGTTGGGATACGACCATATTCCCTTGTCTTGTAAGAGCTTCTTGATGCAATAATATCCTGAGACACATACTTCAGAATCAAATAATCAGGGAGTTCTGATTTCACTTTCAATCAATAAGTCGTGCGTTGATGACCAAGTCTCTGTCAAATCTTACTAGGTGTACAAAATAATTAGATGTTGCCTTAAATTTGGCTGCTTTGTATGGTATTTCTCCTGGGATCGAGCAAGGAACCTCTCGATTACTAGCCAATCGTATAAAAATTATTTGCATTGCAAAAATAAATCTAATCACATATCAAAATACTGAACTTACTGTTACTTTTACAATGTAGTTTCTGCACATGGTCATGTCGACAACGGATGTCTCTTCAGTGCAGATAAAATCAAAACATTTGGAAAGTTATACATCAAAGATGTTTAAAAACTGAAAGAGAACAAATTACTTATATGATCAAAATGGAAAGCCAAAATCGGCTAATGCCATGAAGGAGAAGTGTTCCTTGGTTTTCAACGAAATTACAGATTTTACAAGTTCCAAATAAAATCAGCTTTCCAATATCAACAACGAAGGGATATTGAGTAAATGCAAATTAGACAAAGTCTCTACAAATACATGGTAATAATAAGCAATGGAACAACGCTTTTATTGTTGCCCTTCATCTTGAAGTCACCATGAGGCCTTCAACACACAGATTTACTCATACCTCATAGCAAGTTCAAGACGGTCCCTAGCACCGGTTTGAGCGGAATTCATTGCTAATTGTCGAGCAACGCTACATACATGCATTTTTACCCCCATGGGTTCAGGATCGTCAACAAACATAAACTTAACTGGTAAAGTATTCTTACAATCATGTACATTGTACCATCCCGTGGCAAAAACTTCTAAAAGTTATGTTAGAATAGAATAGATGAGAACAAGAAAATCCACAATGTTAGGAGTAGGGAGACCATTCAGTTTCGGTTGTACTTTTTATATTTTAATGTTGCCTAATTGCAATGTGATTGGTTTTATCTAATTTATTTGCTTTGTAATGTTTTTGAATTAATAATTATATAATGAAACAATGCAAACACTTGTGCCCACAAGATCCCAGTTATTTCGCAATTAAGGTTTTCTTAAATGTTCTTTTTATGAACACATATACAAACGCAGATACTAATCGATGGCAATAAAAACAACCTTGTTAATATATGTAGGTTGTGGAAGTATACTAGTTCGAGGGCTTCTGTTCATGTTTCATGATGTGCAACACTTTGCGATAGGATCAGCAAGGCGGTAGCAAATGAGATGCATGATGCGGATCATCTTCAGATTTTATTTTACATGCTCATCGTACGTTATGTTTCAAAAAAGGTCTCGCTACGGTATCTCTCGGTGTACAGGATTTGAACATCCTAACCATTTAATATTTCTCTTATTAAGTAGATATTAGTTATCCGAAGCTCCAGATTTAGCTGGAGAACTCAATGGTAAGTCATTTCAACATGTGAGTACCGCTTTCTGATAGCAATTTACATTTATTCACAGTAAATTATAAACACCTTTCAGGACGAAATTCTAAAAGATTTGATCGTTTTATCTTTTATATTTGACAATTTTTCCATTTGGAATATCGGACCTTCGGACCAATGCACCTTCGGACTAATGGGCCTTCGGACTAATGGGCCTTCGGACCAATGGACCTTCGGACTAATGGATCTTCCGACTATCGTTACGGAACAAAGTCCGGCTTGTCCGAGTTCCTATCGTTGTTTACGTTTGTCTTTTGTTTTAATTTGTGTTTTTTTCTTGTGCAGTTCCTTTATACATTGTGGCATGTAACTGTGTTTATCGGCCATTGTAGGTGTGTCCTGTTATCTTTTTTATTCTGTTTTGCATAAGTGAGCACACTTTGTCGCTTTGTGTTGTAGTGCGGCAGGGCGATAAACATTGACGTAGAACACAAATAATTGTGTCATGTACATTTACTCCATATCGTTTCATTGTTAATTTGACAGAACGGTACAATATACAGAATTTGCCAAACTGTACATATAAATCATTGGCCATTGTAAACTGGAATTGAAAATCATGAGAATGGAACTATTCTCTTGACACACGCCTTAAAATGCTTGATTCTGTGAGCAAACTTGAGTAATGTTCAAATAATGTGATGATAGTATTATGAGTAATTACATCACAGAATTGAAAACATCTCTTTCAAATATTCTGAATCCACTTCATCGATAAAAGTCCTATTATGACTTGTAGATAGAAATGATAAAGATTTCCTCATTTGTATGTTGTTCGTTTCCTCCATTTCGATGTTTTTGTTTGTACTCATTCAGCACTAAACAAAATTATTCTCGCCTGAGACAGAGTGGTGAAACAATGATTAGGTTTTTTTCGTTGTCCATTTACATTTGTACTAATCTCAAATGTATATAAATATATATAATGTTAGAATTTTATGATAATTGTTTCCCTTTTTCAATTGCAGCGGTATTGCACACAACCAGATAACAAGTCTGCCAAGCGGAATATTTGATGAGTTGACAAATTTGGTGGAACTGTTAGTATAAAAATCGTTATAATTACATAAAAACTGGAAAATATAATGATATGACTTGAGGTCAAACAAGAATATAACTGCACTGATTATTCATTGAATTATCAACCAATTTTGTCCTGTTACATGAACTAACTCTTTTACATTTTAATTCTTATCATTTTTTTTCATCATTGAAGTACCACTTTGTATTTTAAAATATATAACACGATCAAACGACCCGTTGGTTGACCAAAGCGTAATACATCACTATCGGAATAAAAATAAATCTATGAACCCTCTGATTGCTATTTCTTATTCACAGTTACCCAATGTGTCAGCTTTAACTCGTGAATGCATGCCACACATAATTGGAAATCACCTTTTCTTTAATTAAAATATTATTTTATCGTATAAAAATCTGTATGAAATTTTCATTATTGCAATAATCCAATCGTTCGAATAAGAATGTGTTGCCTTGTGTTTTTTAGTCGAGTAACAAAAATCTTAAAGAAACTATACTGCCAACAATATCAATTAATGATGCAAATTGAAAAATATTATATAATCGCATTAGCTTTCTTACTTGTCAGTAACTTAAATCTCCAAACATTGTATCGAGGTTGGTGAAACTAAAAAAATCCCCAAACACTCACATCAATGACAATTCTTGTTGTTTGATAAAAGTATGTCTACTTTCACAGATTCATGAATAATAATAAAATTACAGACCTTGCAATCGGACTGTTTGATACTTTGGCAAATCTTGACATATTGTAAGTATATCGTATAACGCGGTAATGGTATCAGGGTTATTAAAATGTTACTTAAAAGTACTGTCAGTGGTCGCAATTCAATTGGAAAAGACAAAAACGTGCAAATCTACCAGTAATATTTTTAACAGCAATGGTCCTGGCTAGGTACCGGCATGTTAAAAGAAATCCGAGTTAAACCTACTATTTCGGCAGTGTGCTGTAGGAACTCGACAACAATGTTCATTGAATGGTCATAGAGAATAAAATGAAGTAAAGAATCTTGAAGCACGATTCGAACTGAAGCTTCACATTTTCCTCAAGGGTCAGATATCTGTAAAAAAAAATTCTCAAAAGATCCTATGAGACGAGAATTTTGAAGCCCTGATTAATAAGGCGGGGTGAAGGCTATCCATTTAGCAAAACATGCGTTATTTATGAAAAAAAACATCATCGATGTATCTTTAAGTGGGAATGAATAATCTACTTTATGAGCCTTTAAAAGTACCTGAATAAATTCATTCGCGTATGAGTACTCGTAACATACCAGAGCGAATACTGTAAACCAATTTTCTTCTTTTTTCTTCTTTTGCTCATGCAAATGTATTAAAGAAAGGAATATTCGCGACGATTAATTTTCGTGATATTTTCACGTTTACGAAGATCGCGAAAATAAGTTAGTTTACAGTAATTATCTGATTTGACAAACCCTGAAAATGCATTTTTCTTAAAGTTCAGAAAAAAAGTTTCTGCGTTATTTGGTTGCCAATGTATAAGTTGTGCTATTAAAAAAATTGAAAAAGACAACAGAAACGGAATTAAATCAGTCTACATTTTGTATAATGGCAATGTCTGCTCAGTACTGGCACTGAATGTCCATCCAAGTTTCATATACTTTTAAAATCCTTGTTTTTTTTCAAATTTATAGTAATCTTTGCCGATTTATATTAACAATGTATAGTTTTAATTTGAATCCTCACATGACCAAGACTCAAAGAACAATGTGATTTAATTCTCAACTGTACTTTGGCGATGCTCAAAACTCAATTTAATTAAGTGATAGGTACAGCTCATCTACCTTACAATGTAACATTAAGGTAATTGTAAAAATAAAGTATCTTTGGTTTTTCCAATTAAATACGTTCATGTTCAAATACAACAATAAAAGTACCAAAATACAAAATCCCAGGTAATTACATTATCTTTAACAAATAGGTAAATAAATAAGTAACATAGAATAAATAGTAATGAAAAGATGAAAAGCATTGTTTCTTTTGTTTGTTCTACCATGTGTTTGTAGCGTCTTATGTTCATTTACTCCATATCCTTTCATTGTTTATCTGTACAAATTAACTTGAAGTTAAACACGTCTACAACATAACAAAAGTCATCTCAACTCCGAACTATAGCCGCTAGTATTCAGAATTTCTGTTTCTTTTCGTAAATAGTGAGCATGTCATAATCTTGCATCTACCAAATCGTCAGACCTTCTAACCGACTGCTTTACTGTTGCAATGACGACAATGTATTCATCGAACTTTATCTTTCGTGTTCATTTAAGAGCTGTGCGAATGTAAAACACGTTTTCGTGGTTCTGATGTTATGACGTCTCGAGGAACTTGCTGATAACATGGTTTATCATTTAGTTGTGAATCATAAGTCTATAATGTGTTTTTCTTTTTACTTAACAATGATCTCAGGAGGCAAAGATCGTTGTCGGTGTAAACTGACCATGCCAACAATGCAAATAGAGTACCAAAGGGACAAGGGACGTGGTTATTCAAGAAACATAACGACAAAACAAAGACATGCGCAGTGACAAGGAACATAAATGAAAACAGGACTTGTGTGAAATTCCTTAAAAACCAGAAGTGATATCAGATGTCCGAAAGTGTAAGTGAAAGTGTAAGCATGTCCTGACCCGATAACGACATCCGTCACACTATCAAATATTGCAAATAGGTCTGTTTGATAACTGACTAGTTAATTTCATTTTCTTACCATTAGACATATCAAATTTAGAATACATGGTAGGTGTTACTTTTCTAACCGTCAAACGGTACCAAGGCAAAAGTTTGAAACGTTTTGTTTATCTCTATAGTTTTTAAATATAATCATGGAGAAATCAGTAGCAGAGGCACCACTTAAGAACGCAAAACTAAAATTAAAAAGTTTTATATACCAGATAATACAAAACACCATAGCACTGAATGTGTGAACTCCCACAAAAACCGGGAGTGACATCAAGTGCCCACGTTGGATAAGCATGGCCTGCTTCGCCAGCGAAAACCGTCACACTCTCGGCGAGCCAATCCCGGGGCGAGCCAATCCCGGGTTTAGCAAAAACCGGTCATGCCAAACCCACGAAGACGCCAAACGCTTGTTGATGACAATTTGGGGTTGAACATGGGATCGAAAAAGGAGATTGTTATCAACATATTTAAAGGCAAATTGTAAACATTATGCAATGTCCCCATTATGGACATCAAACAATTTAAATGATACATCAGTTAACGGCGAACTTGATTGTCGAGAAAAAAAAAATAACATTCCGTATTTTCAAAGTGTCTGTTTCCGCAATTTAATTTGAAAATATAACAGATGCCTTTTGGGGTTGATTACATAGATACACTACAATTATTAGCTTTCCAAAAAGCTAGTCTTGTGTCAGCATTCTTTTTTTCAGACAATAAAAGGTATACTTAGTTTGATGATTTACCAGAATTTCCGAGCTTTATATTCGTAACGCGTCAGTCGGAAATACGAATAAGGTTATATAACACTTTGAATATGTCGTAAGAAACATGCTTTCCGCTTTGAAACAGTCACAGCAGTCATTCGATGGTCCGTTTTTAAATTATGTTAAGTCAGAGCTTAGACAAGCATTGCCATTAGCTAGATCATAATATATATTTGTGAATATTTTTCATGTTAAAGCTGAAACTCTCAAATCACAATGTCTTTTCATACAGGGTGTATCTTATTTGTACTTTTATATATGCGTGCAGAATATTATTTTTTACATTTGGTTGAAAAGAGGTCTTAGGTCTCATCATTTGTTTTGTTTATTATGTTGGAACAAGTAGTAAAAAACAACATAGCAATACAGCGTTTGTCAACCACCATTTTGTGTGGTGAAAATAAATACAAACATAAATGTACAAAAGAATAAAACTGTTTCTGATTCCATCAACAGGAACCTCAGTCATAATTTTCTCAGAACCCTGGCAATAGGGTTATTTGATGGTTTAACATCTCTGACAGAGTTGTGAGTATTTACTACGACAACGTAATATACAAAAATAACGACTTTATAAGATAAATAGGTAATTAAAGTCCATAGAATCAACATAATACATCAATATAAACATGTAAAATTGTGCAACATTAAAAACACTGAATCGTGAACCTGTATTCAATGCAGTGAATATATTTTATACCGATACTACAATAGTACATGTAAAAGTCAATAAGTGAATTTGATATTTTGTCAAAATTCTATATTCAATAGTGACATGCAATGACATTCCATACAATAAGCCAGTATAAGTATTTTATAATTTATAAGGTGAATTGTGCTTGCAATTGACAACAAATGTCTTTTACAACAACTGGGCCGATGCCGCTTCTGGTAGACTGTTAGCCTTCGACGGTAATCATCAACATATTCGCAACTTTTCGTTGCTGGCCAGAACGGCGATTTTATTTGGAAGCAATTCCTTAGATTTGTCGTTCATCCGATGGAGTTTCCTTTCTGATGACAGATGCATATTTAGGTGTTAATTAATCGAATACTGCTATTTCATGTAAGTCGGTCCTTTTTTGTTAAATTTGAATAAAATACAGAAATCCACTATTATGTTATACGGTTTTATAATAGATAAGTTTATGCCTTATTTGAGCTGACATGTGCACTATTGCTTTCGAATGTTTCGGGTTTAAAAATACATTTAATACCCAAGTTGCATAATAAACGGTGAATGTCGTTATGCTGTACACGTGTTTCAAGGACTAACTTCTCATCAGCAGCACAAAGATCTAACTATGGAAATCCATAATCCAAAAGTAGTTAAACAAGAAGTACTCGTTGCAAAAAATATCTTAATAGGATGCCAAATTCAGTACCACGACATCCACCGAGTGTCATACACGGAATGAAGCCGCAGTATTTTTAAGGGGTTAGAATTTTGATAAAAAATGTAAATTTCTAAGCGCAAGGCAATATTTCATGTAAGACAAGTCTGACTATTTGGCTGGTGAATACCCTCGGGAACCTCTTGTCCACTAGCATTGTCATCGGTCCTATGGTTTCAAAATATAATTAAATTCAATAATTACTATTTTTTATTTGATGTCCTTTTTAATAATCATTTCCTTTTTTCTTTTTAACTGGTATTTTCATTCATTTCGAATATTTATGATATTTATGAGTATATCATACAAAAAAAACAAAAAAAACAAAACAAAACAAAAACAAAAAAAAAAAAAAAAAAAAAAA
>MJUU01064087.1:65186-81178 GCA_002080025.1 Modiolus philippinarum
TATTAAATTAAAACTTTTGTTAATGCAGCAATTTGCAATATAACGAGATAACACACCTTGAGTTGGGAATATTTGATGCCCTACAGAACCTGTTTAAAGTGTAAGTAATTACATTAACAGATCAAGGAATTTAAAAAAAAAACATGTGAAATCTTTATCAAATGACTATATACCGTAGTTACTGTAAATTTAAATTCTGCATATGCGCATTTCGACAACTTATGTCTCTTCAGTGCAGATAAAATCTAAACGTTTGGAAGACCATAAGCTCAAAGATGTTTATAAACTGGCAGAGAACAAAAACCAATACGATCTAAATGTAAAGCCAAAATCAGCTAAGGACAGAGCTTTGCGTGAGGGAGATACCCCTTAGTTTTCAATAAATTTTACCAAAATTTAGATATTGTAAGGTTCCAAATAGAATAGGCTTCCGGGTCAGCACCGAAGTACTGACTACTGGGCTGGTGAATACCCTCGGGGACTAACAGTCCACCAACAGTGGCATCGACCCAGTGGTAAAAAAAGACTATATACCGAAGTTACTGTAAATTTAAATTCTGCATATGCGCATTACGACAACTTATGTCTCTTCAGTGCAGATAAAATCTAAACGTTTGGAAGACCATAAACTCAAAGATGTTTAAAAACTGACAGAGAACAAAAACCAATACGATCTAAATGTAAAGCCAAAATCAGCTAAGGACAGAGCTTTNGGGAGATACTCCTTAGTTTTCAATAAATTTTACCAAAATTTAGATATTGTAAGGTTCCAAATAGAATCAAAGGTTGAATTAAGGGGCTAAATCGACTCTATGATTTGACAAAAATATTAAAAATCATAACTCCTTGGATGCCTTTCAACACTACAACATTCGAATATTTTTCATATGTGAATTATATTCTAAAACATTGCCTCATTTTACTGCAATTATCTCATTACTAATACCTCTCTTTATGGTTATAAACATTGGATTCAGAATCAAGCTGATAATTATTTAAGATATTAAACATTAAATAGTAATTAAGCATACAAAGTGCCAAGCTTGTTTTGTGTACAAGGCATATTTAAACTAAACACATTCTATGTTGTAAATTTTGTCGATGACCATATTTTTATCAATTTGCATTATACAAAAAAAATGTGTTTCAGTAAATGTAGTTTTGCTATTACTTAAGACTTTACACGAGCTTTTGTCTAATCTGGCAATATGTCAAATAATCTTAAACGTTAAGACATCATACATATCATGTCAAATCTTTCTTGTCTGTTTTTCCACGATGATGATGTAGCATTTGTATTCTATTGTCAAGACTTTATAGTGCACAAAAAACAGCAAAGCTCATTGTTGAAGGCCTTATAGTGACTTCAAGATGAAGAACAATAATAAAAGCGTTTTTCCATTGCTTTGTTTACCATTTATTTGTAGAGACTTTGTCTCATGTGATTTACTCCATATACTGGGCTTTGTCTCTCCTGCAGTGTGGAGTCCCCTAGGGAGAGATGTATGCTCTATATACATTTCAGTTATTTTGTACTTATGCTTGGAAGAATTTCTCATATGGATGCACTACCATATTTTCAGATTTTGGAATCGTTATCATTTGTTATATCAAATTGTTATCCTGACCACCTGTTTATTTGTTTATTGTGCCCAAATATAATGATTTCATAAGTTTTCTTTCTTTTGACTCGATGAATGCCCTGTGGTGTGTTAAGTGTTGTGATTGTCTTCTTTTAGTCTCTTTGGCTGGCACCGGATGACAGCTGGATAAGGAAACAGTAAGACAAAACGTAATTTAGAAAAATGGGTCATGGAGTGCTGGTCGCTAATCTGCCAGCTAGCGCAGCAACCTAGTCTTTTGTAAAACACTGTCGCAACATGGAAGAAAAATAAAAGTCGAAACTTTTTGAAAGGTTTGGTAAATAATCATCATGGATTTCACGCAGAATATCATGACAATATCCACTTCTATGTAAAAAAGTTATACGTCCTAGTTTTTCAGGGTTTTTTTTTTTAAAGTTTTTAACTTTTTTGACAACATTTCCGTAAAAACGATGAGAAATGTCCTTAGTAATAAGCTGTTTCCGAATCAACCATATTTAGATATCAATGTTTATATCTTCTTTAAAATTTCTTAAATGTGTTTTAGTTGAACCGAAAAAAAAAAACAATATCATAATCAACCATCCATGATTAATCGTCTGTCCATCTACATCTGTTTATTTCAAATGTCACTTTATTATAGTTCTCATAATTTTTCCTATTCGAACTCCTTTTTGATAAGATACAATTACTATTTGAATTTGAATTCATTTTTCAAATGACAAAAAATCAGCAATGTTTTGGTTTCAATCCATTATAATTGGTATCCAAAATTTTTTAAAAAAAATCAACAGTAGTTCAAACTTCAGACGGAGCAGATGAGATTATATCTCACGTATTGTTATGCATGAATTTAATGGGATCTGAAAAAAATCAGCAGTAGTTCAAACTTCGGACGGAGCAGATTAAATTGTATCTCACGTATTGTTGTGCATGAATTTAATGGGATCTGAAAAAAATTAACAGTTTTTCTAACTTGAGAGAGAGCAGATGAGATTGTATCTCACGTATTGTTATGCATAAATTTAATGGGATCTGAAACAAACTCAAACAAGTTACATGCGTTTATTGCGTCATCGTTTTTTTATTATACAGTTGTCGAGCAACGAATGATAGTTATTTTTTGCAGTACTTTCCACTAAATTGGACTAGTTAATTCATTTCTTGCAAAGTTTTTGAGAGTCATCAGAAAGAAAACAAACAAATTGAGCAGAAATTGCATATACGGCCGTTGATATTAATAGACGGGTTTATTTAAAGATTCGTTTGCTGGTTTTCTTTCTACAGATTATTTGTTTCTTATTGACAAATTTGGGAAGTATATAGATTAGATTAACTTGATTTTGATATGCGTTAGAAAGATAATACGAACATGTCAACATAAATTCAGGTTTGTTACTTAAATTGATTTCACTAATGAAACATGTTAAAAAACATAGGAATTTTCTTTTTTACCTAATTGAGCAATTAATACAAGACGGTCGGTATCTCACGTTTTTGTTAATCCTTATGAACAACTTGTAAACATGGTGGACTTTTTCAACAATGCATTATTTCAAAATGCCGATATTTACTTTAACATAGTCACCATAGCGGTTTTTTTGTTCTTTTTACAGACTTCTCAGCCAAAACCAGATATCTCATCTTGACGTTGGAGTATTTGATCAAACTAACATAAGAGACTTGTATGTAATACTAATTTGTATACGAATATACAATTTAAATCATAATTTATATTTTTGTAATCGCAGTTTGCACAATCACTGTAAATATAATAATCTGTAGGTCTTACATTTTACAATTCAGTTTTTTCATTTATCAATTAACAATGAGAGGATATGGAGTAAATACACATGAAACAAAGTCTCTTCAAAAACGTGGTAAAACGTGCAATGGAACAATTCTTTTATTGCAGCAATAGAAAAATAAAGATAAAATAAATACATGTATTTGTGAGTTACAAATGTTTAAACCGTATAAGTGGTTATCTGGCGTTTCTAAATTTCCCACTTTTTCTCAATATTTTCTGATTTTTCTCGAATTCTTGGAATTGTACCATTTATTGTTTAATTTTCATATAAATTATATTTGGCATCATATATTTTAGTATCATGAACAAAGTTAAAAGTAGTTACTTACGTGTCGGTGCGTCCGGAATGTTAACCTTCGGTATTACTTTTGAATTATGCAAGATGGATTTTGCATACTTGGTAAGTGTATAGATCTAGCAGAGAAGGACTTAAATGAGCAAAAGATAGGTCAGGTCAGAGTCAAGGTCATAGAGGTAAAAATGGGTTACATTAAGTGTTTTTAAACAAATGACTGTGTATTTTATATTATTTATTGTATTGAGACAAGGTTTGCTCCATTTTATTGCCTATACAAGTATGCAACTGTAAACACAAATTGGAGGTATCGTTTACTATTTTTGAGAAACAAGAGGCCTCAATGGCGCCAAATGTATAAAATAATTTCTGTTTTTTGTTTTTAGTAGGTTTCCTAATCAAACAATTAAAACATTTTCAATAAAAAAGGAAGCCCAACCTTGTCAGAAAAAGGAGCACAAATGAAATTTGTCGTTTTCTTATATTTTGCTGTAGAATTTTTGGTGCCGTAATTTCTTTTTTTTTATAATTTTGACTTTTTATCAGGAACCATTTGCATAGTGTTATGTTCTTAGATCAAGTATGTGGGAAATAATGTTTTTGTTCTGCCCTTTTGTCTGTTTGTCTGTGTGTCTGAATTTTAGCATTTTTATTACATCGACAAACGAAAACTTAAGCAAAAATGATGAAAGGGGGAATTCAAAAATAAAAAAATACAAAATAACGGCAATTCATATCCAACACGAATTAAGACAGCATAACAAAGACAAAACAAAAAACAAAAAAAAAAAAAACAAAAACAAAAACAAAAACAAAATGAATAGGAACGCCATACAACTAAAGCACTAGCAGTGTGAACCCTTACAAAAACTGAGGTATCACCAGGTGCTGCGGAAGGGTTAGCATGATCTGCTACACACGTGGTACCGTTCACAATGCCTTTGAAAATTCCTTTCTTGTCACAGTGGGTGTTTGTCAGTCCGGTATTAAACTCTGGATCTAGGAGTATCATTCTTTGAAATAGAAACAGTGTTTCAAATCACGGTGACGACAGTCATACTTCTGTAGTGACAATTGGAACAGTGACTGAACATACCCTTGAAGTTTTTGAGACAGTAATTCCGCTCTGTTGACAAAATCGCTGTAAGAAAACTACAGGCACGACGATAGCAGATGAACTGTGAAACGAAGATGCCATATGCCGGAGATTTTGGGAATATTACAACAGAAAATTGGGAAATTCACATTTGGAGAGTCGAAATCATCACGCTTGTCGTAAAGTTTTGTTTTCAGACGTCCAGAGTTGTCAATATAGAGGTCCAGGGATGATGCTGATGTTGGTGTATCACTGGTCTTTTTAATTTCGAGTTCCTTTGAATGTATAAGATGGAATATATCCTTAAATTGAGGATTGTTTTAATCGGAAGCTGAAATTAAAGGACATGGATAGATAATTGTCTTTTTTCTGCACAACCCCTTGTTTAAACCTATTCTAGATAGAACTTTAATGCTTTTCAAGTGCAGAGGAACATAAATAAGCAACGAAGGTAAAGATCACAGAAGTTAGAACTTGCCCAGGAAGTTAAGTAGCAGAAACACTCCTTGTTTTAAAAGAATTTGTTTGAATTTACTTTTGATTCATATTTATTCAATGCCATACATTTCTTCATTTTAGGTTATTCCCATCCGCTATATGATAAACATTATTGTCTCTATCGTTTCTTATTAATAGTCATTGTCTTGAAGCACTTGTGCTATTTTGTCACGCATGGTAGTGAATTTGTTTCACACTATCACATCATTATAGATAACTCGTTTTGATAGAAATATCATTGCTTAGGCAACTGTAAGAAATAGGTCCAAAATTGAGATTTTTCACATTTTTAACCCTGAATATATCTTTTTGTGGGTGGTTGTAATGACAAACAATATTCCATTCTACATATCTACCTTTCCTTATGAAAATGATTTGAAAAAATTATGGGGACTACCTTCGCAACCATGGTTACCGATATTGCCAGTTCGTAAATTTTAAAAGAAATTTGTAATTTTGATTTGGAAGTACGTTGTACACTCTAAATAATTGGCAAATATTGCTATATGCATTAGCCTCTGTAAACCATTTTTAAGGGTACCATTTGACCTTTAAAGTGACCTTTGAAGTGACCTTCACAAATCTTTGCAAATTTTCAAGGTCACATCCTTTTTCTAATGTTTTCAAGTTAAAAAAGTGGCTTCATAAATCTTTCTTGTTTGTATAAGCCCTTTCAAGACAGGGTTTGATTCATTATGTATATGGGTTTATAATTTCAACGTTATGCATCACAATTCATGAATAACCATTGACCTTTTAACTTTGTCTCTTTAAACAAATATGAAATTTAAATTAATTAAAACATATTTATTTATGACAACTTCTTGTTAGAAATATTTTGTATTGCCTTCTATGATATTGTTTTTATATTTTGACTAAACGATAAACCGTCTCTCTATAATGGGCTTTATGGCAAAACTGATGACATTGACTTCAAAGTCAATATGATTTTAAATTAGATAATTTGCTGTCTGGGCAGCTTTTTAAATACAATATTTGATGTTGATTTAATGTATGGCTTGTGAGAATGCCAAAATGTGGTGATATGCACTCAAACAATTTATTGTGATCTTTGACCTTGAAAATTTATTTCAATGTTACGTGATTTAATAAGATAAGGTGTCTTGTTTTAAATAAAAAATGGCCATATTTAGGGCATACAGACAATTGGTATTAAATAGTTCAATGTGTCAAATTGAAAATGGTAGAATTTAACATTTTGTCATTCTTGCAATAGAACTCTCCAGGGAAACAACCTGAAAAACATACCCAATGGAATATTTGATGCTTTAGACCTAGGGCGATTGTGAGTATTTACAGATAAGTATCAATACATCGGCAAACGAATACCTAGGCAAGAACGAGGAAAGGGGAATTCTAAAATCAAAAATCAAATATCACGGCAATTTACATCCAACTCGAATTGAGACAGTATGACAAAGACAAAACAAATCAACAAAATTGAACAAGAACGCCACACAACTAAAGCACTAGCAGTGTGAACCTCTATAAAAACTGAGGTATCAACAGGCGCTCCGTAAGGGTAAGTATGATCTGCTCCACGCGTGACAGCCCGGTTTTGTCACAGTTAGTGTTAGTCAGTCTAGAAATAAACTCAGGATCTACCCAAAGATATCTGTTCTCATTTGTGAAATAGAACCATTGTAATGGTCTTTCAAATCGTGGTGACGACCGTAAAACTTCTGTATTGA
Organism: Modiolus philippinarum; assembly: GCA_002080025.1. NCBI lineage: Eukaryota > Metazoa > Mollusca > Bivalvia > Mytilida > Modiolidae > Modiolus > Modiolus philippinarum. The sequence continues at coordinate 72,202 of MJUU01064087.1, forward strand.
CAATCGCAACAGTGACTGAACATACCCTTGATATATCGGTTTTTGAGACAGCTTCTTTGGCTCTGTCGCTGTACAAACTACAGGCACGGATATAGTAAATAAGTTGTAAAATGTACACGCCATATGCCGGAGATTTGGGAATAAAACTGCCCAAAAACGGTTAGTTCACTTTTGGAAAGTCGAAAGCATCATGCTTGTCGCAAAATTTTGCTTTCAGACGTCCAGAGTTGTCAATGTAGAAGTTATAGGTCTAGGTATGATGCTGATGATGGTGTATCAGTGGTCTCTTTAATTTCGAGTTCATTTGGGTATATAAGATAAATGTTATCCTTAGATTGAGGTCTGTTCAATGAAAGAACATCATCTATTTAACGGAAACTTAAATTCAAGAATAAGGCTAGCTTATTGTCTTTTTTCTGAACTAGCTGCATGATCTTGGCTTCATACGAATAACGAAACAAATCTGTTAAAAGTGGCGCACAATTAGTCGCCATAGGTATCCCTATTGTCTGTTGGAAAATATGTCCTCCAAATTCTACAAGTATGCTTTCAATCAAGAATTCCAGCATTGCGATGACATCCTCTCTCCTCTGTATACTTTTTGTGTGAATCAGTGTGATGCTTAACAAATTAGGCCCCGTTTTTACCTATCACTTAATATAAATATCATTTTGTACCCGTTTTAGTACAGAAAGACTGATGTATCAAATCCCTGAGTACTGACTTTAGTTTATCGTGTGGAAAGAGTAGTATAAAGAGTAGAAAAATCAAATGTTTTGACACGCTTGCGGTGTTTGAGTTCAGTTTAAGATAAAAAAAAAGAAGGAAAAAGAAGGGAAACGGGGAATGTGTCAAAGAGACAACGACCCAAAGGGGAGTAATAACAACTCAAAGCCACCATAAGATCTTCAATGAACGGTGAGAAAATCCCACACCCAACGGCAGGTATAAGTCTTTTGAGTTTTTGAAAATCTTCACTTGTTGAGAGTACTTTATCACTAAATATCTTTAGCCCATCATTGACTGCAGTTAGTAATGAAGTGAGGAGCTTAGAAAGGGGTTTTGTTGTGCATTTGGCAGACCCAGCAATGTATATCTGTTTGTAAGGGCATTTACGTAATTTAGTTACCCAGAAGTTACAAGGCAGGTTGTTGTTCTCTTCACTCAAACTGATACCAAAATCTGATTTGTGATTGTTTAGTATGTCTCTTGGAATGGTAGAAAATGTGTATGCGGGGTTGCAAAATGAATTGTCAATGCCCATCTCCTTCATTAAGCAGTCGATGTAGTGTCTTTTACAGATAAATGTGATGTTGTTTTGAGCCTTGTCAGCTGTTACAATGACATAATTGTTATGGAGGAAGGTCAATGTTTTTGCTACCTCGGGATAATTGAATATGCTTTTTGAATTGGGCTCATAGCTGTCTTAAGGCGCCTCATTCGATTTACAAGCAATAACTGTATGGACCTGATCAAGTCGGAAAGTGTTTCAACCTTTTCCTTCTCAGTGTTAGCCCATTGTTTGGTATATTCCTCAATTGCTTCCTTCGATATTTTAAAGTAATGTTTCCAATTGATGGGTTGGAATTCACGGTATTTTCGACCTTTTGTGAAAAGATTACGTAGTTTCTAATTGTTTACGATGTTGAGGTCCCTTGTAGTAACGTGACCAGCAGGAGCGTACATAAATGGGGAAGAGAGACAAGAACAATCAGGTGGTTTTGATTTAAGGTCATCAATTTGGACATCCCGCAATACCCGTTTGTGATTGAAGATGTTAGATGCAATTGGTTTTGCGTATGTATAAGATATAAGAGGAACTGTTTGACCTTTAAAGCATGGTGGTATCTTGGCGGTAATATGTTTATTATGAAGAATATTGCCAAGATTGATGGCATCGAAGCCTTTGTTTGTAAATTTGAGTTTTAAGAATGAACGACGTTCTTGTTCAATAGCAGATGTGCTTACAGGTTTTAAATAGTCTATGATGAGCAATATCTAGTACAATTGTAGTTAATTTGCTTTCACGTGACGATGGATATGTTATGGAAGAGTTTAAACAGATTTATAAAATGAATGTAATTTTGAATGGGGTCGAGCAAATTTAGTGCAGTGTAATGTCGATGCCCATGACTGCGTTGACGACGTTGGCTTCATTCAGGATATTCATCAGATTGATAGAGTTACACCCAGATTTGACAAATTACCTTTACTTTCAATTTCTCTTTCTACAGAACTGTTACATGTAACAAAGTTACAGTAGATTTAGTTTTTAAAAATGGTAATTTCGACAGCCTTGTTTCTTCATTCAGTTTAAGTATCAAAACAATAGAAAGACAAATACGAAAAAATTATAAATAAACATTCAATTGATATGAACTAAATGGACATGTGACAAAGTCTTTACAAATACATGGTAAAAACAAGAAATGGAACAACATTTTTATTGTTGTTCTTCATCTTGAAGTCACCATAAGGCCTTCAACAATGAGCTTTTCCGTATCGCTTAGTAAATTCAAGACAATTCCTAGCAATGGGTTGTGCGGAATTCATTGCATAATGTCCAGCAACTCTACATCCATGCTGTTTTATTCAAGGATTTGATTTTCAGTTAACGATAATTTTGGCTTTAAGTTAGTTAGATGTATTTAAGTATTGTTAATAATGCTTTTGCTGAGCAACCTCGTTGGTCTAAGGCATCTTTTGTTGATTTCGATATCTCTAACTAATGTCTCGTTAAATCTATTATTTTTATTTTAATTTCCTATTGAATTCACTTTCAGGAATGTACGTGATAACAAACTAAGAAGTATTACAGTTGGCATTCTCGATTCTCAAAAAAACTTGCAAAATCTGTGAGTACTTGCCATGGCATTATCTTCTTTAATGCAGTAGCAATTTCAGTTAAATTGTTAGTGTATCTCTAAATGTTTCTTCAAAATTGAGAAAAGAATGCAGATCAAAAAGCAAAGAAACTCACAAATTCATGTGCTAGATTTTCATAGATAAATTTCTTCAAATTATATGTGGAAAAGGGCTTTTACTAGAATTTTCAAAGCTTTCTAACTAGCATTTCTTTGGCTTATGACAAAGTAATCCAAATTTCATAGTTTGTTCTTGTAAGACAAATGTGCCTCGAAATGCAGTCAATACTAAAACATAATATTAACTATCAAATGAACCACGTTTGCAGTATATACATGTTTAAATTCTGATCTCCAGACACAACGTGAAATCTGTAATTTATATGAATGTGGGCAGCATTATACTATCGCTTTGTTCGTTCTCAGTTTGCTAAAAGGAGTTTGGATAACATCATTCTCGCTAACATATTATGTCATGAAAAATGGAAAAAAACTCCAGACCGGTCAAATCATTTCTTATACCGATACCTTTAACTTACGGATTATATATAACATTTTCAAGTCTAACCAAACCAATTCTTTATGTTAAAATTCCCCTTCAAAACTTCAAGACGGCACCTAGCACCGGTTTGAGCGCAATTAATTGGTGGATGTCGAGCAACGCTAAATCCATGTTTATAATGTCATGGATGCAGGACCGTCAGCAAAGTGTTCTTACAATTGCTGTCATCCGTTGCCCGAAAAAGGACCAATAGAAGACAAACACAACGTTTAACCATAACACGGCACTCATCGACTCAAAAGTAGGAACACTTGGGGTAATAGAATTGCGACATGTGGGCACAATAATCAGGTGGTCAGAATAATAAATTTGAAAACACAAAGAAATAAAATTCCAACAAAAAGAAATTATGATAGTGCATCCATATGAAAAATTTTCTCAGGAACAAATACACCATAACTAAAATGTATATAGAACATACATCTTTCGCACGTTGAATTTTTTTACGGAATCCACACTGCAACCGGGACAAACTCCAGTCTAAAATACGAAATGAAGGGATAAAGAGTAAAAGCAAATGAGACAAAATTTCCACAAATACATGGGGAAAATAAGCAATAGAAGAACGGTTGTATTGTTGTTCTTCATCTTGAAATCACAATGAGGCCTTCACCAATGAGCTATGCTCATACCTCATAGTAAGCTCAAGACGGCCCCTATAATCGGTTTAAGCGGAATTCATTGGTGGATGTCGAGCAACGCTACATCCATGTTTATCATGTCATGGATGCGGGATCGTCAACAAACATAAAATCATCTGGCAAAGTATTCTTACGATTGCTGTCATCCGTTGCCCGACAAAAAGACCAAAAGAAGACAAACACAACATTTAAACCACCACAGGCTCACTGGGTCAAAGGAAAGATAACTTGGCATAATAAAATTACAAGTATTAGCTTTCTAAAAAGCTAGTCTGACGTCAGCATTCTGTTACCCAGACAATAAAAGGTATATTTTGTTTGATGATATACCAGAATTTCTTAGCTTCATATTCGTAACGGTAACCAACAAAACTCACAATATAATTCAATAATTGCAGTTCTAGTGATCTATAGGAAGGCCATTATAATAGTGCATCCATATGAGAAATTTTGTCAGGAACAAGTACACCCTAACTGAAATGTATATAGAGCATACATCTCGGAAGAATCATTTTACAGACTCCACACTGCAGGAGAGATAAACTCCATTTTTAAAATATGCAATATATTTATTTGTAGGGATTGTGTTCTCTTTGTACTTTTAGGGGGAGGGGGCAACGAATGACAGAACACTTTGCCAGACTATTTTATGTTTGTTGACGATCCTGCATTCGTGACTGCAATAACATGGATTTAAATTGCTTGACCTCATCTTGCAATGAATCCCTCTTTAACCGTGCTAGGGTCCGTCTTGATCTTGACCTTAAGGTAGTACGAAATTATTTTTTTGAAAAAATGTATGTATACACACCTTTATATTTAGTGATGAAGTAGCCTTGTTAGCAGGTATATTATGAAACGGTAAAAGATTGTTGATGAAGTTTATTAGCAATATACTGAATAGTAAATTCACAGACGATTACAATGATTACGGCTGCATTTGTTTCTTCGATTAAAAAATTTCCGGTAAATCTCCAAGAAATCGTTGTCATTGCAGTGTTTATATGTTAATATTTGTTAGGATAATTATTCTTGCCACATGAGATTTATTTTTCAAATAAATAAATACTGAACTTACTATTAATTATGATTCAGTAATGGCCATTTCGATAACGTATGTCTCTTAGTGCACACAAAATCTTAACATTTGATCGACCACAAACTGGAAGATGTTTTAAACTGATAGAGAACAAATAACCAATATGATATAAATGTAAAACCAAAATCAACTAAAGACAGAGCTTTGCATTGGGTAGAATCAAAACGAATATACTGTAATGGATAAAAAATTAGTTTTCTGAGACCAATTATTGTAAAAATTGAGAAACCTTTCTAGAACTGGTGCCCCAGTATACCTAGATTGTTGAGTGTTTTAACATACTGTGGAAGTACTTTTATTCGTGGACATCAATTTTCGTGGTTTTCAAAAACTTCACTATTTCGTGGGTACTTAAATTCGTGGTTTCGAATTCTACGCATTTAAACTCTACGTGAAAAATGCAGTTCGTTGGGAACTTAATTTCGTTGTTTTAGCGATTTACGAAATCCACGAAAATTGGATCTCCACGAACATTAGTACTTTCACAGTACATGATAAAGCGCAGGCGATGTAGTAATAGATGTCAAAACTGCAAAGCATCTAGTCGTCCGCTAAGTAACATAATACCGAACTGGCTGTTAATTTGGATTCTGCATATGCAAATAACGAAAACCTATGTCTCTCTAGTGCAGATAAAATCAAAATATTGGAAAGCAATATGCCGAAATAAATGTTATAACTGATAGAGACAAAATAACCAATAAGATCTAAATAGAAAAGCCAAAATCAGCTTAGGACAGAGCTATGCATGAGGGAGGTTTAGAACAAATTGATATATTGCTAAAGCACCAATAATGTGCTTATAAAAATCGTAAGCTAATATTCAGACATGCTTACACATACTTTCTCATATAGTAGCGTTGTTCCATAATTTGCAATGAATTCCACCCAAAACAGGTGCTATGGGAACTTGTGACTTCAAGATGAAGAACAAAGGCGTTGTTCCATAAATTTTTCCTACCATATGTTTGTAGAAACATGTCCATGTGCATACTTTGACTGTTTATTCCTCTTTTTTCCTACTATCAGATGGACAAGATTATGATACACAGATGAAAAAAATGTATTCTTTCATTGTCTTGCCAAAACATTAAACTCATCGCTATATGCAATACTTTATCAAAGCTATACAGAATTTTATTTATTTATAAATTTGATATTCAGGACTTATTGCAGAATTGATAAACTTTGTCTTGTTTTCAACAGAATTATCCCAGAGAATAAATTAACAAGCCTTAACGTTGGATTATTTAATGAATTAAGAAGACTACTAATGCTGTAAGTATGTTTGAATATATGATAAAATGAACAATGCGTTTAAATAATAGTACATTGGCAAAGTAATACAGAAGCAAAAATTGTAAAGGGGAAATTAAAAAAATCAAGGCAATTCATATCCAACACGAATTGAGTCAGCATTACATAGACAAAGTAAATAAACAAAAATGAACAAGAACGCCACACAACTAAAGCACTAACAGTGTGAATCTTTACAAGAACTGAAGTATCACCAACTGCTATGGAAAGGTAAGCATGATCTGCTCCAAGTGTGGCACCCGTCACACTGCCAGTGAAAGGTCCGGTTTTGTCACAGTCGGTGTTTGTCAGTCCGGCAATGAACTCTTGATCTACTCAAAGATATATATTCTCATCTGTGAAAAAGAAACATTGTAACGGTAAATTACGAGTTAGTCAAAATTAGACAGAGTAGAAGAGTAACAATAGATATGACAGGAAAGGGATGAAACATGGACAGTTTTTTCGAAGGAGTAAGCAGGTCATTTTTCAGGTCTTGGAATCAGACAACTTGACATAACAATGAGTGTTTAAAATCATACTGACCAGCCATGTTGCAACTTTGTTTTGTGTCTAACATGTGCGACATCATTTTTTATATAAAGTAGATCGACACTAATACACAGGGCAAGCAATATGCGCTTATTACGAAAATAGAGTTGGATGCGAAATTGACTTGATTTTTAAGCTTGAATGTTACTTTCTCAGCCTTTTCAGTGTGACGTCATAATAAATTGACACATTTCTATCAAGGGAAATACGAATATTTCCTGCAAATTATCTCCCTTTGCTGTACATATTTTCTATGTTGGTAAATATATAAAATGTCTCCCTTAATGAAACAGTGACATCTCCTCTCAACAGATAGCTGAGGTGTGTCGCTCTTAAATATAAAAAAAAATCCATTTGAATTTTATTTCATATGAAAGCTAATTTGTGTTTTTGTAGTGCTGTTCTCTTGTAGGTTGTGACTTGTGATTGTAATTTTCGGCCATTGGAGGTGTTTACTGTTATCTTGTCTTTATAAGCATGAAGCAAAGGGCACATTTAATTGTTTATTGATACCAAATATACCTTTACACTGTTATAGACAATGAAAGGATATGGAGTAAATGCACATGAGACAAAACCTCTACAAATACAAAATAGAACCAAGCAAAGGAAAAATTATTGTTGTTTTTCATCTTTAAGCACCATAATGCCTTCAACAACAAGCTTCGCTCAAACATCAAGGGGGCCCCTGGCATCTCTTTAAGCGGAATATTTGGTTAAATGTCGAACAACGCTACAGCCATATCTTTTCCGGTCGTACATGTAGATGCTGGATCGTCAACAAACATAAAATAAACTTGCAAAGTACTCTGACAATCACTATCATCCGTTAAATTCACAGTAAGTTCGGTATTTAGTCATTTGCCGACAAAAGCACTAGTTTCTCAAGCTTTTGGATAACAACATATAGACAAACACAAGGCACTCATCAAGTGTGAAAGATATTATTTACGCAAAATTAACTTAACATCGTACGATGAAAACATGTTTCACAACAATAAAAAGTGAGATGTGGGTACTACAAACTGGTTATTAGAATAACATTTGAAAATTGTAAAACTAACGTCAAAATTTGAAAGTATGATTGTATATCCATATTAAAAATTCTCTCACGAAGAAGTACACCATAACTGAAATATATGGGGAGTATACATCTCTCGGAGGGGAAATCTTTTAAGGACTCCGCATGCAAGAAAGATAAACTCCAGTCTTTAATAAAAAATGAAAGAATATGGAGTAAATGTAGACTAGTACCTGCTAATTTTCAAAATGTATTGACGATATTGAAGTAAAAGAATAATACAATCTATCTACAACTGTAAATATGGTCAACATATTAACATGAAATGTTGTTCCATTGTAATCATATATCGTGTTGTTTTGCATACGTCCACAAGACAAAAATACTATTTTGGTTTAATGCAATGTGCACAAACACTGATACTGTAACTGATTGTTTTAGTTGCAAAAATAAATATCTAATTTATAATTACGCAGTTAAACAAAACTGTGAATATAATGTTGTTGACAGATATCTCCATGGAAACGAGCTAACAGGTCTTGATGTCGGACTGTTTGATGCATTAAAAGATTTGGAGTATTTGTAAGTATTTCTCAGTTGGAAATAGGAAGTACGAAATTAGTGAATTGACAGTCAATTGACTCTCCATTAAAAAAAATATCAAAACTATTAGTGCAATTAATAGATACTGTGAAAGAACCATTAATCTCGAGGTTCCTATTTTCGTATATTTAGATGTTTTCTGAAACTACGATTTAAAAAGAAGTACAAATTTTCACTTTGCTTGTATTAAACAACTAAAGACACGAATTCAAAAGCCCAAGAAGCAATGAATTTTTGTAAAAACACGAAAATGTAGATTAATGAGTAAATTTCTTAAGTACTTCCACAGAAACAAAATGGCGGAAATGCATCGTACCAATTCCGATGCCGGTTCTTTTC
>MJUU01064087.1:84887-95819 GCA_002080025.1 Modiolus philippinarum
AAAAAAAAAAGAAAAAAAAACATTTTACTGTGTTATGCATTTCACATATAGTTTAAAAATCTCTCTGATGCTTCAACTAATTATTCAATGAAATAGATATGTAACAGTAAATGAATGATTTAGTAAAACAAAACAAATATTTGTCCCGATTTCACATGCACATTGATAATTGGATGTAATTATCTGAACAGCTGTTTATTTACCAGATTGACTACTACTACTACTATTATCGAATCACATCCGTCCAAAGTTAGATGAAGACAGGTAACATTCATCGTTACATTTCGAAATTCGAGTTGTTTAAGTTTTGCTTAATATTAATTAAAGTAATGCAATTCGAATTGCTGAAAGTACAAGAAGAAAGCTATATTTAATTTATTCACTTTCTATGAGGTATGAGAAAAGTTTATTGTTGAAGGCCTCAAGGTTACTTCAGAATAATTATCAGTAATAAAAGCGTGGTTCCATTGCTTGGTTTATCCATTATTTGTAGAGACCTTGTTTCATTTGCATTTACTCAATATCCTTTCAGATTAGTTTTTGACAAAAATTAACATAGGCTAAAAAGTTGATAGAAAAATTAAACTAAATGCAAAGTAAAGACATATTAAGTGTGTCTTGGGAAGGGAATTTTCATATTTATTAATAGTTTTCTCTAGTAAATGTATTGTAACTTCTTGCTGTAGTGAAAATATTGTTTTATGCTATCGAGACTCATATAGTTGCAATATTTTAGATTCCTTCACGATGTTCTGTTAGCGACCCCTGATATAAACCTTTTCAATAAGTTAACAGCGCTTGAATATTTGTAAGTATGTTAATAGTTCAGCTGATGTTTTGATTTCTGTTTTTGTACAATTATCAAAACTGCAGTTTTAATTCACATGTTGTTTCGTTTCTTATGTAGGAGTTACGTTTATATATGAGAATATCACAAATGAGTGACTTATTCAAGACGATCTTATGAATTAATTAGGTTGTGTAAATATGTAGTCACTGTTAACAAACACAGAATAATACGCAGTGTACTCTTCCAATTAGAAGTCCTTTATATATTAATATACCCATCCATTAAATATAAAATATTGCATAAATAAGTATAAAAAACTAAAAAATATATTTTTCTATGAGACAGAATGGATTGAGGATAAGACTGACAATTTAGCAAAAATCGGTATCATTAGAAGAGTAAGTGAGAACCGAACCGTCAATCAAAAGAACTATGTATAAATATAGTTATCGCATGTCTGGGGCGACTTTATTCTTAGCTGATTTTAACAACAGCGCCGGCATGCGGTTTTACGTCTCCCAGCTTATTCGCTATTCAAGAGCCTGTGTTGGATACAGTGACTTCCTTGATAGAGTCCGGTTGCTCAAAACTAGGCAACTTAAACAAGGGTATGTTGCCCATAACTTGAAGTCATTCCTCCAGAAGATATACGGTCGACATCATAATCTTGTGGACAGCTGTTTCCCAGAAGACAACAGATCTCTCCATTTAAAGCTTAATTGTTGTTTCCTCTACCGGATATGACATGTTCAACACGGCGGGTGTCTTATAAGATGCAGGAGATGCTTACTCTTCTGGAGCACCTAATCTCACCCATGGTTTTTAATTTGGTCCCTGTTGTTAATCTGTGTGTGTGTGTATGTGTCTTCATTTTTCTTTTCTGTGACGTACTCATGTTGTGTCTCTGTTTCTTTGTTGCTTCCGATGTTGCCATTGTCCTTGGGTTATTCGTTTTGGATTGACTTACCCTGATATTTATATTTCTTGCCGAAAGACACTGAATCCAATACGCAATATACGATAATTTCCTCACAGCTATACTTCTCTGGGCTAACTACATCATGTACTTTATTAAAACATCACAGATTATTTCTACGAAGAGGCATTACCTAATTATCAGAGCCTATGTTTGAATTTATGTTATTATTAAGATAAGATAAACTTGTTAAGGGCCTTTGGCAGAGTCAAGGCAGTGTCTCCCTACAACGAATGTTCGAATACCGTGCAGGATACAACCAATGTTATGCTGATATATACGGTGTTTTTTTAAAATACTGAGCTAATTTTCAAACGTACTTAATTGTAAACGTATTCAATATACTTTAATTCGCCTAGTATGTCATGTTTTTCATATACTTAAGAATATTTAGAAAACAATAATTTTTAGTGTCTGCCTTCCATGTCCTAAGAAATTTCTATATATACGCTACTTCGTCATAACTGAATTGTCACGATCTCCTTTATATCATTTGATTTGTTACTACCCCAAATCTACGATGACGCATCATTTATTTAATTGGGTTATGTATTTCTACATACCGTAAATTAACACATGGGGTATGGTGCTGTACGAAGTGAAGGCGGTGTTAAGATAATCGTGACAACGTTTGAATCCAGCGGAATGAATGTTCAAATTTTGCTCAATGCTAATATTTTGATCAAGGCTATTTAGTATATTTTGCAATGTTATGATGATGCTTTCTAAAACCTATCGGTAATGACAGAATTACCAAAGGGAGTTGTCAAAAGCCAAAATCCGAAGGTCAAAACCACAAATCAGTTGCGAAACCACTGGAAACATTGCCAGCCGCAACGTTCCTGATTTGGTACAAGCAATTCAAAAGAAATGGTAGAGAAACTGGCTTCATGGCAAGCAAAATCTCTCCCCCTTCCATTACTTTCTGTTAGTTTACCCTGGGATTTGAAATAAACAAGATGATACAGCGTTTCGTAATATCAATACGATGTTGAAGACAAAAAAAAATGCGTGTCTGCAGATCTTATGTATGGACTATCGTTTCAGAATAAATTGATCCGAGCTAGCACTCCCAAGATTTATAGTTTATAGGTACTTCTCAGTTTTGTTATTTTGAAGCTTAAAACATCGGTATTTCAAAGCACGACAGAAAGGTTTTTTAAGACAATCATATTGGAGCATGGTATTCCTTAAGATCAAGTAGAATTACGTTTGCCTACAAATAGAAATTTTACGAAAAGATTTTAATCATTTACGTTTTAATAGATAATATTTATCACACAGATCACTGCCACCTTTTTGTAACTGCACTGAAAATCAGATGTTTGTACTACCATTTATACAGACTTCTCAGTTCACTGTTGAAATTCTCAACAACAAGACAAGTATTAAATCTAAGTGGATTGAAAAAACAAATAATTGTTCAAGTAAGTTTTAACTGATATTCTGTCACTGTGCTATATTTGTGTATTTTATCCACAATACTATAGAAATTTATTTTAATACAAAGTATATGTTTACATCTACTTGTTTAGAAGGATGTCTTTAATTAATTTAATTTGCTGCTGCAAATTTGCAAATTTATTTAATGCATGTATGTTTCCTTTGTTAGTGCTCTAAGCGTTTATGTTATTTTATGTTCTTATGTGCTAAATTCTTCGTGTATTGTTTTAATAAAATCAAAGTTCGAAGTTACTTAGTCAATTAACGCCGACTGAAATTAATGAGCAAATCACTCCGACAAAAGTGTGTTTGGTTTTAGTTTGGAGACTATGGTTATCGGAATTACAATTGTGATTTATTACTCTTTATATATATACAGTCGAACCTCGTTGTGTCGAACTCGGTTGTCTCGAAACCTCGGATGTGTCGAAGTAATTTCTCTGTCCCGGCAAATTACTCATTTGATTAATGCATTTTTACCTCTGATGACTCGGTTGATTCGAAATCTCGGATAACTCGAGTATAATATATGGTCCCGTCGGAAATTTCTAAACGCAATTTTAGCCCAATATGTCGAAGTTTAATGATGCATTCGAGAAAGAACAGTTATATTCACAATAAATTGTCTACACATCATTGCCCATCATTAACTAATTAGATTTCTAGCGTGTAAATGTCACTGGTCAGCGTTATTCTTTGATCTTTTGCCGGAACGAATTTAAATGACCCAACATCTTCAATTTGAAGAAACAACTTTTAACTCAATGCCAAACAGTCCACAACTTCATCAGAAATTTTTATTGCTAGTTTTGTTTCAACAGTTTCATTTTGAAATTTAAATTGACATTTACCCTTTACGTAATACGCGGAGTTTGATATTTCTGTTTTAAGTTCTAAATTGCATTTATGATAATATGTTTATTATCAAATTTTTTTTCCAACAAAAATGCAACAGTTACACTGTGCACATCGACGGGAAATGCATTTAACAAAAATAGACCACGTTATGTTCTTGTCTGTTGTTTATCTCACGAGGAAAAAAAATTTCCGGACCCATACCTCGGAAAACTCGAACAATTTTCGATGGTCCCTTCGACTTCAACTTATCGAAGTTCGACTGTATATATATATATTAAATTCATAAATGAATTTTCAACAAAACTCTGGAACTATGTTCAAGAATATGTCACGAAATTACCTCCAAATCCTAATAACGATTTTTTATTTTTGGCGCCACAGCTAGCCCTTGAGGATAACTTGTATACTTTATTTAAAGGGTTGCTGCTGGTGTTCTAAAACCCCTACCATCATGACGTTTTATTAATGGGATTTCAAAAACCCATACCTATTCATTTATTTTCCACTGCAAAATGCCAACCTTTTCCATCAGCTGATTAGAAATTATCGGAAATTATGTATTCAGTTTCCTTTCTCAAATGTTATAATAATTACATAGCCATATTGCCTTTGATGACTGACATATATTTGTACATGATCAGCAGCTGTGTAAAATGTTAGGGTATTACTATATGATTAGTAATGTAATTATAATTGTCCTTATCATATTTTATTATCATTTTGTATACCATTTTTACCGTACCCCGTAATTATTAGATGTTTTGTAATTCCTCTCCTTGTTGACAATATATTATTCTTTTTCATCATTTTAATGAAATCACAATTTCTTGAAAATAAATAACAAAATACCGACACGATGATTACAAACACAGAGTTCAAGACATTATTGCTGTGGTCAAGGATGTTGCAAAACTTTTATTGTAATAAAGTCAAGCTCACACAATGTGTTAAACTCATCGATGTGAAATATCTACATTGTAGATTATAACTACCCAAATACCGAAGTTATGTTGAATTTTGTTTCTGCATATGCGCATTGTAGATAACCTGACAAATGTATACAATGTTGACGGCGAGTCAATGAAAGGTAGACAACTTGGGGTGTAAATCTTGATGTCGGTAAACTCAAGTTTTGCCGCTCAATACCATTTATTCATGTTTGGAAGGCCATAGGTTACACATGCACGTCACCGACGAACGATTACCTAGCAAACTAGAAAACACGAGGGGACTTTATAAACATAAGTGGATGTTATAAATCGGATAATGGTTTTTATTAAATAAAAACGATACGCTAGGCTATGGAATAGCCTTGGATAGAAAATTGCGTGTTTGATTGACAAGGGTGTGGTGGCTCATGATGTATTTGTATACTCAAATCTATAATTTTCGTTATATTTGTCATGTCGGATTCTACATACACAACTGGACCATGTATATATACAGCTCGCTGATCACTCTTAGGTAAAATCACAATTTTGTAAAATGGTAAAACTTGAGAAATTAAATGTTGTTCTAGCGTATTTAATTCTTCAAAAGGAGCTTTACTGATCCATTTCTAAATTAATTATCATTGCTTGAGGAGGTATAGCCTCCTTACACACATAAAAGGTTACGCGTTTTACACACAATATGCTTCTTTCCTTTTAACATTTTTTCAACCTCTCATCTTTTGCATTAAATTCTTTCTCGTGTACTTGGCTTCGATTCATAAACCTTTTACAGCACACACAAATAAACACCCGTAGCTCTTTAAACACAATTCTATCTCTTTCCACCTTTCGTTCTCCATTGCCTAACTAACTACAATCACGCTTTGTTAAGCACAATTGAAAAGTCTTTCATATTATTTGTATATTATTGATTATTGCACAATACCTCATCTTTATTTATTAACTTCTGGTTTTAAATTTATACATTACTGTTCGTATTCTTTTTATCATATCTATATTTATAAATCTGGCTAAGCGATATTACAATACCAATCCCATCATCCTCTACAAATCTGTTCCCATGTAAATGATTATAATATTTTTCAACTTCCACAAGGAAACAGAAAAAAATTAAACCCCGCCCCGTTTTATCAGGACGAAACAGGACGCCATTTTGATTTTTGAGAATCTGAAATTTCTATTGGTCAATAGTCTTCTGCGCAAGCGTACTCCTCACCTCCCACAAGAACTATCTATATAGCTAGGCTATTCCATAGCCTAGCTAATAAGATAGATTCGGCAATATCATTTTAATCTCCCTCATGCAAAGCTCTGTCCTTAGCTGATTTTGGCTTTACATTTAGATAACTTTGGTTATTTGTTCTCTATCAGTTTTTTAACATTTTTGAGTTTATGGTCTTCCAAACGTTTAGATTTTATCTGCACTGATGAGACATAATTTGTCGAAATGCGCATATGCAGAAAGTAAATTCACAGTAACTTCGGTATTTAGTTATTTAATAGTACACATGTATTCATTGATGAAATTAATTGATCATTACTTAACAATTTTGACCCGTCGATCGGAGAGGCTGATTCTACATAAATATACGAAATGCGAAATGAGGTTTTCTCCTTTTCCTGTGACCACTAAATCAATCTATTGGTAAACGAAAATCGGAGAAAAAGGGGCAAAGAAACCAAAAAAAAAAAGAAAAAAGAAGAAGAAATCTATTTTAACCCAAATAAAGTCAACATGGCAGAGATAAAACAGACAGGCGAATGTTATCTGATATTTTTATTTAATATAACCAGCGAACCCCGATTAATGTTGATCAATAATTAGTTTCACCCCCCCCCCTTTCGAATAAAGTTATATTATGAGACTTTTTTATGTACATTACTATAAATGATCTTTTTCTTTCACATGTATACATAGTTTGATAAATTATCAATGACATAATAAATCCTGTGGTTGTGATGATTGCATTTTACTACAGTTTGAAGACTTTTATATTTTCTTGTGTGTAACTTACTGCATATTTAGGTTAAATATATAATTAATTTCTAATACATAATGTCGTTTCTTTTAGCTCCATGGTTTGACTTCAAGTATTGTGAAACGTTTAATATAAAACAAGGTGAATATAACATACATTTACAATTTTTACATCTAATGAATAATTAAGTTATGTCGTGCGGAAATATGAACATACATTTGTATTTACTGGTGTGAAAGATCGCATTGTAAGTTTAAGGGTAAGAGTCTACTGATATGGGATGTAACTCTTCTTTGCATGCACAAAGCTTTCTACTGTGGTTGTAATTTACTTTTAAATAACTATTCATTTTTGTAGTCTGACGGGTATTGTATATAGAGCAGAACATGCCTAACCTTCCGGAGCACCTGATGTCACTCTGTTTTTTTAGAGTTCGGTTTACTTTTTTTTTGTTGTATATGTAGTGTTTGTGTGTTTTGTGGGCATGTAGTGTCTTCTGGTGTTCTGGTTTTGCATGTCTTTGTGAATACAAAAACTCGTTGTTGGTGTGTTAAGGTAGTTTGAGCCTAATGAAAATATCAGACAGAATTTTTTTTATTTTAAGATATTTTGTAGGTCTTAACTTATATATTCCAAAAATGAAATTCAAATGATATGTCACCGATCATTTTTCCTGATATCTGGCTTTAAAAATCAGACCATATTCAGGATTTTCAGCAAAATTTGCAAAGAATTTATATGGGAACATGCTTATTATTTGGCTGTCATATGAAATAGATACAAGACAGATTTTGTTTTTGATATATTAGAGACATACACTTCAGCTATCTAATGAGCTGAAAAAATCTATATGTACAAATGTAACCGTTTGATCAACAGAGGTATTTTATATAAGTAACAAAATAGACAATATTTACCGCTAAAGGGAGATAATTCGAATGATATAAATTTGTCAATTTATTATGACGTCACAATGAAAAGGCTGAAAATAGAACATCGCGGCTTAAAAATCAAGTCAAGCCCGCATCCGACTCGATTTTCGATATGCGCCAATCGAATGCGCCGTATATTAGTGTCGAATAAGAAATAATTAACAGTTGCCATATATTTATATTATTGTTACAACAGGCTGGCATTTTATTGCGAATGTTTACCCGAGCGACCAGCTAGGGGTAAAATATCACGGTAAAGTGCCAGCCCGTGGTAAAAATAATATAAATAAATGGCTACTGTTAATTATTTCGAATCAAATAGGCTTCTCAGTAAGTTACGATTAGATGATTTCGTCCTAGTACACCTGAATGGAACGCCATTTTACACCGTTATCTGGTCTGTGGCGTTCTTGCTTTTGCCTTGTCTCTTGACTTTAATTTATGTAATTTTGTGCTTTGTTTCTTCGGTATTCTACTGCCGTTGTGTTGTTTATGACGTTACCCAGAAGTATATATTATTTTTACCACTGGTTTGGATACAAAGTGATTGAAGGGCGTCATATTAGAATTTACCTTAAATAGTGCACAAAAGTGGGATATCTATTTATATACTGAAATGTACTTGTGCCAAGTTACCAAGGAAACCACTGTCAGACGGCCATTTTTGCAGAACATGAAGTTTATACGTCTGCTATTAACCATTTAAGATACGCTTTTATAGCCAAGATGAAAGCCATATGTGTTTTAAAATTTTGATTGTATGACGTAAACACTCACTCCATATTCCTATTTTACTCAATTTCGGTCTTTCGTTTGTGTCAATTTTAAGTGATCGATATTCTACTTAAAGTAACAGCGAGGTTCCATTTGTGGAATTGCTTTATATTTAAATATTTTTAAGCAATTCAAAATAAAGTTATTTTAGACTGTTGTATAAAAACAATATGCATGTAGTTTCTTCAAAAATGAGATTTATTTGTAATCGAAACGAAATAGGATGCAATTGTCATTGAAGCTCGCATTGCCCCTATTTCTAAGCCTCACAAAGATAAATCCTATATTTGAAGACACTACGTAAATGTTTCAATAACATGATCGAGATGGCATGTCAAAAATCAAAATTTTACTATCTTGCGTGAAGTAATAGGAAAATACTTAAGACAAATCTTACCAGAATGACAATCCATATAACACCAAAAATAACACAGGTAGTCAAAAACATGATATCGGATTCATTACACAATAAATACAGACATGACCAGAATGATGAATGAGTTGATATGATATGAGAAATATTCTTTATTTGATTTGGAGTTATTCGCATTGAGTAGATAGTTAAACACATTGTCACTATGAAAGGTGCAAAACTTTTATTAGGTTACTCTGTTTCAGATTCAAGCGATGAATACAATGCGTCTGCGGGGTATTAATTGTAATACAATTCTCTGTGTTAAGACGCAAGTGTTTTTTTTTTTCATCAAATGTAAAACATCTGAAATGCGTTGTCATAGGAATATTAGTCGAAATGATTACATGAGGAAATAGATCTAATAATCTGTCGTTTACAAAGCTACTTTTATCATTCTATTTTCATCTTTTACTGATCTGACTTTTATTTTTATTTTTTTTTTTATTTTTTACATTGCTTTGTGACGACAGACCAATCTCTTAATATTAAAAATCGTGAGATCGCTTCCAATTTGGATGCGATGGAATTTTGACTGGGTATTGCCTGCGTGATCGCATGTGCGTGTATATAAACACCTACCGGAAGAAATCGGAACTATTTTCGTTCAATTTTAACAAAGTTATAAGTGCCGAAGGTATGAAATATCCCTTCTATGCCTCCATTCAAAGTTCAAGCGTATCTCTTCACATTAACCTGGTGCAATTTTGTATATTGAAAATGTCACGTGATTTTTTAAATAATGATTTTTTAAATAAAAATAAAGAGAACAATTGTTATTTATAGTAACAACTCACATGCAAACTTACACTGTGACAAGTGGAATCACCACTGAGGACACAAACTTAACAATACAAGGTGGGTATGTAAAAACATGAGAAGATCGATTAACTTATAATCTTTTACATCATGTTAGATTTTTTTTTAATTAAAAATTCACAGAAACCGTTAGCTAAGATACAAATAGTGAGGAAAATGAAATAAAAAATAAGAACCTATTTAAACGAGAAATAACAGTATTCAATTAGCGTATATAATATTCGTGTTCTCCGAGGCCATTCACCAACCAAGTAGTCAGTACGTCGGTGCTGGAGCAAAAACCGATTGTTTAAGAAAGCTTGCAATTTATTGATTTTAGAAAATTTTGCTTAAAGCTAAGGAGAATATCCCTCTTGCATAATTAAAACTAAGGAGTTTCTCCCTTTTGCATAGCTCTGTCCTTAGTAGATTTTGGCTTTCCATTTAGGTCTTTTTATTATTTGTGCTCTATCAGATTTTACAAACTGTTGGTTTATGGTGTTTCAAATATTTTGCGTTGACACGCACTAAAGAGACATAAGCTGTCAAGATAGCCATATACAGTAACTTCAGTATTTAAGAATCAACTACATTTTATATATTTAGTATCACCTTTAGAAAAAAAAGAATTACAAAAATCTGATTTTCGTATATTTTCTTCAAAATTTTCATATATCAGTGCAGCCAATGGCTGAGTTAAAACACGCATTATATGCGATTTGAAGAAGGTTGTTATAAGCTCCTAGATATAGATCACTGGTAGTCCATAAACATACTGTAAACTTGTTTATTGTTTACGATCATCAATTGTTAAGGCTTCATGCAATTTTATTTATACTCAATTTATGATGCAAATTGTTAATAATGTACAAGACCTTGCATGGTACATAGTACATTTGTCATGAAAAATCACATCAGATAATTCACCAATGGTCTTTTATGCAAAGTTTTCTAGTACTTATAAAAAAGACAAAAAGACTGTTTGATAACCTGTAAAATGGGCAAGATCGTATGGAT
>MJUU01064088.1:2421-13292 GCA_002080025.1 Modiolus philippinarum
TGGCCGGTGAGCTATTCCAGCCAATATAAATAGTAAATTTCAAATTTAATACATTTATTTTGGCTTTTCTATTTGAATCATATTGGTTTTTTGTTTTCTATCAGCTTTTACAATCAATCGCAGGATGACTGACGACAGACATCCCCCGGGAGACATCCATTTGTAATAAGGGGTTGAATAACATAATACGGAAGTTACTGAACATTTATATTATGTAGGTGGTCATTTCGACAACTTTTTTTTCGTCAGTACCGATCAAATCATATATTTCGGAAGACAAAAATCCTATATATATATATATATATATATATATATCTCACAATGGCTATTATCCATTGGACAGGTATAGTATGAAGAGTTGTCACATACTTCAGACAACTATATAAAAATTATAACTTTGTGTGGCGGCATTCCTTGTCGAAAGACATTGAATCCTCTCTGCTAAAAACACAGCTGATCTGCACGAGCACCTATACATCATGTACTGCGTTACAACCCTAGATTAAACCTACGAGGAGGTATCATCCGGTTACCGGAAGCTATATTTTTATATAGCCTAGGTAGCCGCGTGGTCTGGGGCGCTGGACGTAGTGCAGGCGGTGTTGCCATAGATGTCACAACAGTGATGGTTCGAATCCCGGAGAGGGAACTACCAATGTGCAGATCTAACATGTTGGGCTGATTTTCAGACGTATATATATATATCATTTTGTCTGGTTTATTTCATTGAAAAGTCTACATAAGAGTCTTAGTAAATAATTATATAAGTTTTATCGTATTTTGTTACAACTCTGCACAAACATGTTATGATTAACACATTAATTTTACGATTTGAACCAACATCTTGACTAAAACGTAAACAGATTAAAACAAAAAAAACTCAAAAAAGGCCAGTGGTAGGTCATTTTAAAATTCGATTATCATTAACTAATGACCTTTTATCTATATGAATACTCATGCATTTGGATACTTGAGATAACATACATGTTTTATCAATCGAGTGATAAACTGCAATTTGAAAATAAATTATTTTATTTTGTTTTGTTTGTGGCTAACAGATGATAATTAATATCTCCTATCTGTGAGTCCGCTGTCGTAAAAAATATTTTCGGACTATTGTGATTTCTTCTTTAAGTGCTCTATTTTCTACAAATAATATATGTAATTAAAGCTAATATCTGGATTAAGAAGTGTAAGTGAATTTATTTCTCAGATGGATCCATCCCCAAGTGCATTTTTGCTCAATCTTGCAACAACACGTTATAAGTTGCAAACAAAAACGATAGGTCAGATACAGTTTACTGACAAGAATTGTCATCGGACATTTTTTTAATCACCACTTACTCGAAAAAAAAAAGAATCTTACCAAAACAATTCTCACGATCAGCTATCAGCAGCAACAGTAGCTACATGTTGTATACCAGCTTCAATCAACAAATACCTACAAGCAGCAATAATGTTAAGAAATGGGCATATAATCATAACAGTAAGTCGTATGAAAATTTTTGTCTTTTTTCTGCCCAAATTCAGTGCAAAATTAAAAATAAAAATCAAGAAAAACAGGCAGTTTCCAACCCATTGACCTACATCTCGATCGGTCTTTGTAAATAAGAAAGATTTAATGCCTCTAAATTTCATGTTTTTTTGAAAATCTAGCTGATCTATAACAAATAACAAAATACCGAGATTACTTTAAATTTAATTACTGCATATTTGTATTTCGACAAGTTACGTCTCTTCAGTGCAGATCAATTTAAAACATTCGGACATCCATATACCGAATACAACGGCAAACGAATACCAAAGCAAAAATGATGAAAGGGGGAAGTCCAAAATTAAAAATCTAAAATCACGGCAAATCATATTCAACACAAATTGAGACAGCATGACAAAGACAAAACAAATAAACAAAAAATGAACAAGAACGCTTAATTGTCTTAAATTTAGATATTGCAAATTTCCAAATAAAATTGGTTTTCGGGCCAGCAACGAAGTAGTGACTGCTTGGTTGGAGAATACCCCCGGGGACTAACAGTCCACCAACAGATGCATCGCTCAATTGGTAAATCCTGTCAATAGATATTGATAAGACATCTGCGTAAAATTAATGTAGTATAAGATAGGAATTATCACGGCTCTGACAAAAGCAAGTCCAAGAGCGGAATAGGTCATCTGAAAGTGGCCACAGATCTTACAACTCACTGCAATGAATCTCACGAATTTTTTCGCCTGTCCTAAGTCAGGAAATTTATTAAGCCGTTGTGTGTCTTGTCTTTTTTCTAGTTAAGTTTACTTTATGTCTATAGGAGTCTAGGATGATGCTTATTTCGCTGAACTTGATTACTCTTTATTCAGGGGCCGACTCCGACCTGCCGTTGGTGTGGGGTTTTCTCATCGTTCATTGAAGATCTTATGGTGGTTTTGAGTTGTTATTACTCCCCTTTGGGTCGTTGTCTCTTTGACGCATTCCCCATTTCCCTTCTTTTTTTCTATTAACTTGTACGGCAGGAAAAACTGCCATTTTCATTTCTTAGCTGAACGGACCTTAGTCACATGTTTAGAGACATCGAATTAAAGAGTTAAGATTTTTGTCTTTCGGAATATTTAAATTTATCGTTAACAATTAAAGAAAATCTAGTGAACATGAGATAAAGTCTGTACAAACACACGAATTAAGCCTTATCGAGCAAATATTAAAATAGTCATAATGCATTAAATTAATATTTAAGTTTTTGAGTTGTTTAGTGCAAAAAATAATCAAATATTTTGAATGTAAAAAAAAAGATGATATGTAAACAAATCGAATAACAAAACAACCGCAGTAGAATACCGAAGGAACAAAGCAAAATATTATATAAATCAAAGTCCAGAGACAAAACGAAAGCAATAACACCAGAGGACGGAATACCAAAGTCACTACATGTCCACAAAACACACAAACACTACAGGTACAACATAAAAAACTAAAGCACTAACAGTGTGAACTCTTGAAAACAGAGTGACATCAAAACAGAGTGACATACATGTACAAATATAATTAAAAGAACCTAAAACTAACGCAAATGTGCAACTAAGATAACACTTTGAACAGAGATGGACCAGTCGTTCTATTGCTACAATCTATTGAGAACGAGATACAAAAAAAAACTAGATTTGCAATTGCAAGCAATAGCTGATGTCGCCCCTGGCAGCCAATTCGATGCTTCCATCTTGTTGGCAGCGTCAAAATCCACCTAGAAATCAATTTTCGTTGAAATATTTTGACGTATTTTTGCGGCCATCTTGGAAATGGCGGCCATTCTGATTTTTTTTTATAGCCTGTACTCCGCGTTATGGTGATCTAACTACCTGCCAAGTTTCATTTGATTACATCAAACCGTTCTCTCAAAATAGTCCGGACAAGAATGTGTGGAAGAACAATAATAACTAGATTTGCAATTGCAAGCAATAGCTGATGTCGCCCCAGACATCCAAGTCGATAATTCCATCTTGTTTGTTGTTTAAAAATCTATCTAGAAATCAATTTTTGTTGAAATCGAGCAATGTTGAAATATTGTTGTATTTTGTCAGCCATCTTGAATATGGCGGACATTTTGCAAATTTTTTTCGCATGAATTCCTTACTCTCAATAATACAAACTATGAACAAATTCTGCCATTCAGTTCCTGATTTATTGAATCCTCAACATTTGACGTAAAATGGCGGCCATCTTGAAAATGGCAGCCATTTTCAAATATTTGTTACTGCATGCATATCTTCTCATGGTTGTTCAACTTTGTGCCAAGTATGAATGAATTCTGTCCAGGCATCTTTGAGAACGAAGCCGGACAAAAATCACTGGAAACAAATAAAAGAGAAAAGCAATAACAACACTAGATTTGCAATTGCAAGCAATAGCTGATGTCGCCCCTGGCAGCCAATTCGACGATTCCATCCTGTTCCCAGCATCAAAATCTGCTTCAAAATAAATTTTCATTGAATTCTGATAAAGTCGAAATATTGACGTAATTTGGCGGCTATCTTGGAAACGGCAGCCATTTTGAAATTTTTTGTTGGTGCATGCATATCTTCTGATAATGATCCAACTTTGTGCCAAGTATGAATAAATTTTGTCCAGGCATCTTTGAGAAAATAGCCGGACAAAAATGTGTGGAAGAAAGAAAGAAGGAATAATGAAAAATAATAACAAACAAACGGACCAAAAACAATATGTCGTCCCGACTACGTCTTGGGCGACATAACTAGATTTGTAATTGCAAGCAATAGCTGATGTCGCCCTAGACGCCCAAGTAGATTGTTCCATCTTGTCTATGTCTTCAAAATCTACCTAGAAATCAGTTTTCATTGAAATCGGACAAAGTTGAATTTTTTACGTATTTCAGCAGCCATTTTGGAAATCACCCCCATTTTGAACTTTTTTGGAGGTATGAATACTTCCTCTCATCTTATTAAATATTTTTACAAAATGTGAACAAATTTTACAAAACAGTTCCTGATATATGTAACTCTCAATATTTAAACGTAAAATGGCGGCCATCTTGGATATGGTTGCCATTTTGCAAAATATTTTCACGTCTATTCCTTCCTCTCATCTTATTAAACATTGACAACAAATACGATCAAAATCTGCTAAAAAGGTCGGGATATATGGAATCATCAACATTATAACGTTAAATGGCGGCTATCTTGGAAATCGCCTTAATTTTGAAATTTTCGCAAGTGCATGCACATTTTCTTATAATGGTCATACTTTGTGTCAAGTATGAATGAATTCTGTCCATGCATCTTTGAGAAAATAGCCGGACAAAAATCATTAGAAGAAAATTAAGCAAAGAACAATACCAATACTAGATTTGCAATTGCAAGCAATAGCTGATATCGCCCCTGGTAGCCAATTGTATGCTTCTACCTTGTTCGCAACGTCAAAATCTACCTAGAAATCAATTTTCGTTGAAATCGGACAAAGTTGTAATTTTGACGCATTTTGGCAGCCATCTTGGAAATAGTCGGCCATTTTGAAATTTTTTTTGTTGCATGCCCATCTTCTTATAGTCATTCGACTTTTTGCCAAATGTGAATGAATTCTGTCATGGCATGTGTGAGATTTTATCATTTTTAGTGAAATCGGACAAAGTTGAAACGTCAACGTAACTTGGCAGCCATCTTGGAAATGGCAGCCATTTTGAAATTTTTTTTTGCTACATACACATTTCCCTAAGGTGATCCAACTTTGTACCAAATATGAATAACTTCTGTCAATGCATCTTTGAGAAAACGCCCAGACAATAAACAGCTGTGCCAAGTCGCAAGATACGCCCGTCGTCATCCTTCAAAACTTTAAAGTAATTTAGGTAAGGGGTTCTCAAATCAGAAGCACCTATAACTGCCTAATTAAGCTTGATATCTCTTTAAGAAATTAATCTGCAAAGTTAAAAGTGAGCTGATCAAAGTACTTATCAGTTAGAGCGCGACATGTAATAAATTGCATTAAAATTGACAACAAAGTCCCATAACTCTTGCAAGAAAAGTCGAAATTTCACGAAAAAGTATACAGACTGTAAGGTCATCACACCAAATACCTCTTCAAAGTTTGAAGTGAATTAGCCAAAGAGTTGTCAAGTTAGAGCGTGACGTGAAAAAAATTGCCTTAAAATTAACCAATCAAGTCCCATAACTCTTGCACGAAAAATTGAAATTTCACGAAAAAGTATACAGATCGTGAAGCCATAATATCCAATACCTCTACAAAGTTTGAAGTGAATTGGCCAAAGAGTAAGTTGTCAAGTTAGAGCACGACATGTAAAAAATTGCCTTAAAATTGACGAATAAAGTCCCATTAACTCTGAGAAGAAAAATTGAAATTTCACGAAAAATTATACAGATCATGAGGCCATCACACCCAATACCTCTACAAAAATTAAAGTGAATTGGCCACAGGGTTGCCAAGTTAGAGCGCGACATGTAAAAAATCGCTTAAAATTGACGAATAAAGTCCCATAACTCTTGCAAGAAAAATTGAAATTTCACGAAAAATTATACAGATCGTGAGGCCATCATATCTAATACCTGTACAAAGTTTGAAGTGAATTGTACAAAGGGTTAAGGCGCGACATATGAAACGGACGGACAGACGGACAGACGGACGGACAGACGGACGGACGGACGGACAATCGGACATTGGTATACCATATTACGTCCGTCATTAGACGGGCGTATAAAAAATATGTGGAAGGAAGAAACAATTGTGGAATACTAATAATAATAAAAACAAAGAAACGGACCAAAAACAATATGTCGTCCAGACTACCTCTGGGCCGACATAACTAGATTTGCAATTGAAAGCAATAGCTGATGTTGCCCCAGACGTCCAAGTCGATGATTCCACCTTCTTTGTAGTGTCAAAATCTACCTAGAAATCAATTTTCGTTGAAATCGGACAATGTTGAAATTTTGACGTATTTTGGCGGCCATCCTGAATATGGCGGACATTTTGTAAAATTTTTTGGCATGAATTTCCTCTTCTCATCTTTTTAGACATAAATACAAAATGTGAACAAATTTCAGTTTCTGATTTATTGAAACATACAAACACAAAAGTCTCCCAAACCTCCCATGGACACAGGAGGTGGCTTTTTTGAGTTCAGCACAATCTACACAACCCATCTATAAAATTTCATCCAATTTGGAGCACTTTAAATTTTCCCGCCTTTTTTTCTTTTTTATGGCAACGGCGGCAATTTTGAAAATTCTTTGCATGAAAATGTTTTCTGCAATTTGTATTTTACAAAAGGATATGGAGTAAATGAACATGAGACCATAGCACATATGTTAACTCCAACGGCAAAAATTTTAATGAGCTGTATGGGCATTTCGGAAATTTAGTCCCATCAGCAGCACTAGAACCCAAACAAAGGAAATCCATAATTTCAAGAAATGTTAAAATGCATAAAACCAAACCAAATCCGAATAATCAGTAATATCAAATAGAGCTCAGGACAAAACTACGATGGTTAGGAAATAATTCATGGGCGCCGGTGGTTTGTTGGAGATTTACATATGGGTGGCCATTATTTTCGTTAATATTTTACCCAGAGCGTAGCGTAGCGGAGCGAGGGCTAAAGTAAACGATAATAATGGACACCCATATGTAAATCGACTACAAACCACCTGCGAGCATGAATTATTTTGATTCTAATATGACGTTTCATAATCTGAGCGGACCTATAGTGTACATGGTAACGTCAGCCATTACTTCGGATTTACTGACGTTTTTGTGCACAAAACATATTGTGACGTCGTCAGTTTCAGCGTAAAGACTGTTGTGAAGTCGCTTATTATGTTATTTGAGATTTTCATATGGCTAGTCGTCATGGTTTCCATTGTTCCCATTTTAGAATAGGAGTTAATCCTTTGGTTTCAGAATTTTCATAAATTTAGATAATAGTAATTGAACATAGTGTACATATGTATACATGTTTCCTGTGAAGTTTCGATCAATTTGGAACACTTGTAATTTTCCCGCCTTTTTTCTGTTCCCATGGCAACGGCAGCCATTTTGAAAATTTCAAGACCCAAATGCACCCCGCGGGATGGGTATCCATCATCCTGTGAAGTTTCATAAAGATAGGTCCAATATTCTTCAAGAAAACTTCCGGACAAGTTCAGTTGCGAAGAAGAGAGAAATAAAAACAGCTGAGTAAAAACAATAAGTCTCCTAAACTATGTTTGGGAGATGGACTTAATGAATAATAATGAATAATAGAGAAACGGACAAAGAACAATATGTCGTCCCGACTACGTCTGCTGCGACATAATAACAAAGACAAGGACCAAAAACAATATGGCGTCCCGACTGCGTCTGGGGCGACATAAAAACAAAATAATTTTCAGTAAAATTAAAAAGAAAATATAACAACTAACACCTACAATTATATGGCAGAAAATTACAGTAAAGGGCCACAATTGATGAGAGATCTACATGAAAAAAAAACATAGGAAACGAAAAAAAAACCCAAAAATAACAATAGGATAGCCGGACTTGGTACTGGTAATAGCAAATAGATATATCTTTATAGTGTACATAGTAGACTAGTTTAAATGGCCAACATGGGCAGACTTATATCTAAACAAATAAATAAAACCGAAAATCCCCTCCGACGTGAATAATTTTAAAAATAATATAAAGTAAGAGTTTGATTCAATAGCAAATTCAGATGTTTTACCCGAGGATGTCTGAGATTTTTTTGGTCTGACACTTTCAGTTCTGTGTTTGATTATCCCCCCCTTTCTGCATCCAAAACATGAAACAAATCACCGTCGAAACGCCATTGTAGACATCAGTGACTAACCTTTTCATGACGTCATAAAGCATGGAGCACGCGTCAGAGTCTGGAGTTATTTCGGTGCCACCGATTTAGAAATCTATGATGTGCTTGCCGTTCTCAGGTAATCAATATACTATCAAATACTTTTAGTTATATACTTTGACTTAGTTGTGTATATTGTTATAATATTAAAACCGGCGGGAATAAATGCGCAGAGTTTGTTTACACCCCCTGTGTCAGACAGAAAAATGTTGAACTACAAAATCAATGGATTCCCTAGGTGGAAAAAACTATGTCTAATAAGAAAGTGTATAATTTGTGTTACATTTAATCCTCTCGTAACGAATCAAAAATACACTCCGTAAGCAGAATAAGCTTGAATGTTACTGAGTTATGGGAATTGATAATTGGAAGCCTATTCTTTTTTAACTTTACAATATCTAGAAATTTGTTTTGTTGAAAAGATTCTCCCTTATGCAAAGCCCTGTCCTTAGTTAACTTTGTCTTTACATTTAGATCATATTGGTTTTTGTTCTATAATAGTTTTTAAACATCTTTGACTTTATAGTTTTCCAAACGTTAAGATTTTATCTGCATTGAAGTGACATAAGTTGTCGAAATGCCAATAAAAAGAATGTAAATTCACTGTAACTTCGGTATTTAGTTATTTGAAATTACAATATTCCTTTTGTCGTAAAATTTAGTATTGTGGTGACCATTTTTTTTCAAATTCGATATGTTAGTCCAAAAAAAGACGTAGATCTTGTGGTTTCTGTCTTTTCCCTTTTCTCTGGCGAAAATATTATTGGGATCCATGTAGCAAAAAATGCGTTACTGATGGAAGAATTATATCAAAAACATTTTAAAAAATGTGATTGAATATAAAAGCTCCGATAAACAATAAGAATGATGTATTGATGCACGAGTGATATCTTTCTTCAATTCGTAAGTGCCTTCACTTTGTATTGTTCTGTTGGCAGGATTGTAGTACGTTAACACAGAAAAGTACAATGTTATTAAGAAAATCAAAATCTTTAAAAATTAAATCAATTTTATTGCACTTAAAAGTCTTTCTAGTCTGCCTTTAAAACGTATGACTAATCAAACAAAGGAACGATGCAAAAACTAAGTTCATCTGGAACGAACGATCATATACTGAGATTATATCAATTTTGAAGGGATACGGAATAAATTCAAATGAGACAACTTCTCTACAAATACATTGTAAAGCCAAGCAATTGAACAACAATATATCCATATTTATCATGTCATGGATTAGGGATCGTCAACAAACTAAAATTAACTGGCAAAGTGTTCTTACAATCGCTGTAATCCGTTGCGAGACAAAAAGACCCAACAGAGGACAATAACAACATACCGGTATAAACAACCATAGGGCACTCATCGAGTCAATAGTAAGTAATTTTGGCATGAGATTTTGGCACAATAAACAAACGGTCAGAACAACGTTGTGCAATTACAAAAAATGTGTAAGTATGATAGTGTATCCATATGAGAGATTTTCTCAAGAAACATGTACACCATAACTGAAAGGTATAGAGAGTTTCTTGTTTTCTCAATTTACGGGTTCTTCCCATCAGTTCTGATATTGAAGTGTTTTATAATTCAAGTCAAGATGTAGTATATTATCATTTTAGAAACAAAATCAGTAAAAAACATGGACGAACAAGGGTGGAATATTGTTCGCTATTCTTTCGTCATATATAAGTTACAGTACAAATTGGAATCCAGTAGGATCCGGAATCCTCCTAGTACTAATTGGAATTCTAATTTCTACTAGGACAAATAAGAATTCCGATTTGTACTTGATTTAATCCAGTACTAATTGGAATTCCAATTTCTACCAGGACAAATAAGAATTCCAGTTTGTACTGGATTTAATCCAGTACAAATTGGAATTCCAATTTCTCCTAGGAGAAATTGAGATATCCTGATTTATACTAGTATTATTCTGGATCCTACTGAATTTCTAGTATGATCCAGAATAATACTGGATATTTTGTTCAGGAGGATTCTGGATATTACTGACATTCAAAGCTTTTGTAAAAAGTTTTTGAGTTTTTTATAGACGTATGTATTTCACAACATTTTAATTTATATAAAACAAGAGAATCTATGTCAATGGACACTGATCATAAATTATTAATGACCATTAGTGACATTTATTTTATCATCTATACATCTAGAGGCTAACATGAAATTTTACCAGCAATCATCAAATACATATGGTTGCTAGGTAAAATTGCCAAAACTAAATGGTCTTAGAGAGTTTCATGAAATTTTCCAAAGTTGGAATTAAGAATACTTGCAATCCATATTTGGAAAATGACTACTTTAAATGAAAATAATTGAATTTCCATTGATGCTAGGTAGAAAGTCAAAAATGAAGTGTTCTTTGACGATTTCAGGAAATTTACCAAAATTGGAATAAAAGATTTTTGCGTTTTGACAAAATGAAATTAAAAAATATATGGTTGCTAGGTAAAACTTCCAAAATTAAAGGTCTTAGAGAGTTTCAGGAAATTT